>JAOTQM010000556.1:160000-469318 GCA_026939265.1 Oreonectes daqikongensis
GTCAGGTTTTATCAGGTCTCGCAGGTTTTATCAGGTCTCCTCAGGTTTTATCAGATCTCGTCAGGTTTTATCAGGTCTCGCAGGTTTTATCAGGTCTCGCAGGTTTTATCAGGTCTCATCAGGTTTTTTAGGTCTCCTCAGGTTTTATCAGGTCTCGCAGGTTTCATCAGGTCTCGCAGGTTTTATCAGGTCTCCTCAGGTTTTATCAGATCTCCTCAGGTTTTTTCAGGTCTCCTCAGGTTTTATCAGGTCTCGCAGGTTTTATCAGGTCTTGTCAGATTTTATCAGGTCTCCTCAGGTTTTATCAGGTCTCCTCAGGTTTTATCAGGTCTCGTCAGATTTTATCAGGTCTTGTCAGGTCTCATCAGATCTCATGAGGGCTTTTGTTCAGTTGTTTTTTTATCTTTCTTGTTTTGCTCTTGGCAGTATGTAAAACACGAATCCATTGCGGACATACATTCATCTCTGTGTGATTCATCTCTGATCGAGGTCAAAGATCACATGTCTCAGACCCGCCTGAGTGGTGAGGTGGGTGGCACTTGGCATTGTTAGTTTCCTAGCAACAGGCGTGCTGTAGCGTGACACCTGCCGTCCTGGCGTCGGTACACTGTTTCAGCCGTGTTACTGCAGTCGCGTGATTTCATTGGATAAAAGTGCTGCTGCTTCCTGCAGGACTGTGGGATCCCTCAGACACTTCAAACAGAATTCACAATCGCACACACACACACACAGTTTTATATTGTGCTGCTGTTTGCTTTCTGCATAGTGTCACATGTGCTGTTACAACGGCATGATTTCATTTAACCATAATGATGTGCATGGATCTGATATAAACACAGTTTACACTCAATACATATACAACTTAATAATACAACAAACACATGACTTTACACTCTTCTCATGAGCACGACATCAGATGTTAAGCATCACTTTTCATCTGACAAACTCATTTATCACATTACCACTGCTCTCTTATTAGAAGAACTCGTCTCTCTCGCTCGCTCTGTCTCTGTTTTTAAGCAAAAAGCAATTTCTCTCTTCATGTCAGGATGTGTAGCACGAGAGCTTAAGCGGGATTTACTGCCGACCCCAAACGCCATTAGAGCAGATTCCCTGACAGCCGCATCTTTGATGTGGTTTTGTGCGACGGCACAGCGTGTGTACAGATAAATGTATGACACCCATCCTGACAGCCGGAGAAGATACGATTTTACATATTTACATGCTGAGAAACTGCACTTTGAAGTAGAGAGAGAGAGAGAGAGAGAGAGAGAGACATGCAGACAGACGGTCGGGGTGTTGGCAGTCGTCGGCAAATGTTTTGGATGGCTCAGTAAAATCCCTCTGGTAGTCATGGTGACACCCCGCACACAGATCCAATTATAGCCGGGAACTATGGGATACATATGTCACATCCGTTTTTAACAGGCCCACTGCATCCGCCCCTGAAATCACCAGAGAACCACACGAGTACACGAACGTTACAGACACTGAGATCTCCGATCTGCTCGCTCACCCGGAGGAAAACGTTATTGCTCAGATGTTTCTCTTTTATAGCTCAGGAGATTTGATGAGAGTTCTCAGTTTGTATACAGGAGAACTGAAAAGAAATGTAATTGTTGAAGAGTATGCCTGTGTCAATGAATGTAGATTATAGAGGTCAAAGCATCTGAATTTGATGAGAAATGAAAGTTTTGCAACAGAAAATACCAATAACAACAGACGTTACCTCGTGAACTCTGACCTCTGAACAATAATCTTTCTCTTTCAGCTCCACCAAAGTTCTTGCGAACCCCGAACGATCAGACGGGTGTTCAGGGTGGCGTTGCCTCCTTCATCTGTCAAGCGACGGGCGACCCGCGGCCCAAGATCGTGTGGAACAAGAAGGGGAAGAGAGTGAGCAACCAGCGCTTTGAGGTATTAGGTCTATTGTTCTGATGTAAAATGCTCGACAAGTGAATGCTAACAATAGCCACGCCCACATCATGAATCACATCCACCCATTGGCTTGTTCAGTCATTATTCAGTGAAATTCTCCTGATATTAACATGCATGAGGATTCATGTCACGAAATCACTGTCATGAGATCATTTAAAACGTCAGACGCGTGCTTCGCTTCGCATCCTTTTCTAGAGGAATGCATGTTCTGCCTGTTTGTTTGTTTGTTTTAAATCGCCACCTTAACAAAGCATGATAAACCCATCACAGCCGATCACTGATAAGATTTGCATTTATTTCCGTGTCATCTCATTCTTGTGTTCAGCTAATGCTTTGCGGTTGCCACTAATCTACACAAGCTTATCGGCTGAAGGACCCTCTTGGGGCGTCCTCGTCTTTTGCCTGCGAAAACGGAATCTTATCACCGCTCATCACATATGCTACTGTATATGCTACTAACACAGCAGCTAATATGCTAACAACACCTGGAGAAAGCTCACAGATGTCTGCCATGTCTGTAATTCAATAATAAACACTGGAGCATTCAGCTTTGTTAGCCGCCTCATGCACTTCTAGCATTAAACTCAATGTGTGTCCGTCAAGTGTCGATGATAAACGTAGCGTATGACCACTGATGTATTTAAATCTGTAAAAGGGAGAAGCTGTCAAAAGTGAGTATACATCTGACAAATGCACCAACTAAAACAACATGTTTGTGAGCGTCCTGTGTCCCGTCCGTGTCCGTGTCCGAAGCTAATCTATGACTGTCCGCTGTTGTTAATCTGACTGATGTTTGTGATGCTGTTCCGTCTTTATGTTTTAGTCCAATCAATCTGCTTTAAGAGTGGGTGAGATTATCAGAGCTGAAGATAAAATTGGTTTGATCAGATCATGGCAGAACCATCATCCCATTCTTAAAGTCCACGCTGGTTTGTTTCGAAACGTCTGGTTGAAGAATTCTCATTCACTGAGCATTTTACACAAATCACAGCACAAAACATTTGAGAAAACTCACTTGTGAGGTTTTGTCATTCACCACACACTACAAGACAGCCAATAAAATGTGTGTGTGTGTGTGTGTGTGTGTGTGCGTGCGTGCGTGCGCTGAAAAACACAACACAATCCCTTAAGGACACGTTCATTTTTCATTAATTGATACATTAAACAGGTTTGGCTGTTCCAGAATTTTCTTTAAGCGTTAGATGGTCTTTTGCAGGTTTTCAGCAGGCATTCAGTTGGTCTTCATGTCATCAGCAGGTCTTGAGATTTTCAGCAGGTCTTTAGGAGGTCTTAAGCAGATCTTTAGGAGGTCTTTAGCAGATCTTTAGGAGATCTTCAGAAGGTCTTTAGGAGGTCTTCAGCAGATCTTTAGCAGGTCTTCAGCAGGTCTTTAGGAGGTCTTTAGCAGGTCTTTAGAAGGTCTTTAGCAGGTCTTTAGAAGGTCTTTAGGAGGTCTTTAGCAGGTCTTGAGATCTCCAGCAGGTCTTTAGGAGGTCTTTAGCAGGTCTTTAGAAGGTCTTTAGGAGGTCTTTAGCAGGTCTTGAGCTCCAGCAGGTCTTTAGGAGGTCTTTAACAGGTCTTAAGATCTTCAGCAGGTCTTTCGGAGGTCTTCAACAGGTCTTGAGATCTTCAGCAGGTCTTTTGGAGGTCTTCAACAGGTCTTGAGATCTTCAGCAGGTCTTTAGGAGGTCTTCAGCAGATCTTGAGATCTTCAGCAGATCTTGAGATCTTCAGCAGATCTTGAGATCTTCAGCAGATCTTTAGGATGGTCTTCAGCAGGTCTTGAGATCTTCAACAGGTCTTTAGGGCTTCAGAAGTTGTTCATCATGTCTTTTGGAGGTTATCAGCAGATCTTTGGCAGGGCTCCAGGTCGTCAGCAGGTCTTTAGGGTTTTAGCAGGTCTTTGGTGGGGCTCCAGGGGTTTAGCAGGTCTTCGGGAGGTCTTTTGCAGGACTTTAGCATGTCTGCAGCAGGTCTTTGGGAGGGCTTTAACAGGTATTTAGGGTTTTAGCAGGTCTTTGGTGAGGCTCCAGTTGTTAAGCAGGTCTTTAGGTCTTCAGCAGGTCTTCGGGAGGTATTTGGCAGGTTTTTAGGGCTTTAGCAGGATTTTGGTGGGGCTTCAGGTCTTTAGCAGGTCTAGAGCAGGTCTTTTGCAGGTCTTTATGGCTATAGTTGGTCTTTTGCAGGTCTTCAGGGGTTCAGCAAGTTTTTTGAAGGTCTTCAGCAGGTCTTTAGGGCTTAAGCAGGTCTTTGGTGGGGCTCCAGGTCTTTAGCAGGTCTTCAGAAGGTCTTTATGGCTATAGTTGGTCTTCTGCAGGTCTTCGGGCTTCAGCAGGTTTTTTAAAGGTCTTTGGCAGAACTTGAGGTTTTCAGCAGGTCTTTAGGGCTTAAGCAGGTCATTTGCAGGAGTTTGGGGCTTCATCAGGTTTTTTGCAGGTCTTTGTAAGGGCTCCAGTTCAAAAGGGATAGAAGCGATTCTTCAAATGTCATTATGGTGTAATAATAATATTTCAGGTGAGTTTCATTTGTACGGGAACAGCTGAACCCATTGAAGCCAGCAGCTACTTACCATCGTATTGTGCAGTTTTAAGATGTCTGACTCATGAGCTTAACCAGACTGTTTCTGTGTGTTGTGTTCTTACTGTTTGACTTGATCAGGTTCTGTAAATGAACAGTAAATGTGTCATATTGTCTCTGTGTCAGAATGAAGATGTGTTTGTGTGAGCATGAATCTCCGTCGTCACCCGTGAGCAAAATAAACTGGCATAACATATCTTGTCTCTCGCACCTGCAGGTGATAGAGTTTGATGACGGCTCGGGCTCAGTGCTGAGAATCCAGCCGCTGCGGACGCCGCGTGATGAAGCCATTTATGAATGCGTCGCCTCTAACAGTGTTGGGGAGACAAGCGCCACCACACGCCTCACTGTTTTACGTGGTGAGTCTGCAGCCAGAGCAAAACTCTGGCCTTAAAAACGCTAAACTTTGTTTTCCATTGACTTCCAGCTCGTGCAGGTACGTGAAAAATCTTCTTTTTCTGTATACGTTTGTGTTTGTTGTTGTTTACTGTTCGTCAGCTGCCGGTGGTGATGTTGTTGTTGTATTTTGTCAGCAAAGGTTGTACACTTGCGGTTTTATTTCCAGAAAGTGTTGAGAAAGCTCTTTCAGGCCGCGCTGACCTTGAGCAGCGTTAAAGGAGGTGATTAATATTGTAATTAGCAGACGGGCTTTCCCGCTCGCTAGCTTCAGCATCATCAATAAAACTCTCATTTTATGCTACATTTACAACATTTCTCACAAAGTGGCCTTGTAAAGCCCCGCTGGAGCATGTGTGGAAGATTTCAGAAGCATTTTAAATGGAGGACAAACGGTTGTGAAAGACGTCTGTGTTCATGAAAACACATTCCAGATAAAAACTGCTCTGATGTCTCCTGCACCTGAAGTAATAAGAACAGAAATAGGATTTTTTTTTCACCTCCAAACATTAGGGTTCCTGGTTTTGCCAAAACATTTCTTGTCTCTCTTGTGGTTCTTTTGTGTCCACATCTGTTGTTATAGGGAGAAATAGAGAGAGAGAGAGAGAGTTTCGGTTTTCAGCTCCAGTCTGATAAACCTGCACCACAAAAGCAGCGTGTCGCTGCCGAGAACACACACAACCCGCACACACACACACACCGCAGCACTGCAGAAGTCTGGAGGTGTCTCTGGTGATATTCACTTTAAAGGTCTCGCTGACTGTACACTGCAGGTTATGTACACTACACTGCTGCTTTATCAATCAGTATGTTTGTTTGTGTTGTTCATGTGATGTGATGATGTCATTTCAGTGCATTTGTACTATGATTCTCTCTCACCTGCGTCAGCCGTCTGTGTGTGATGATTATAAGAATTATGAGCAGAACAAATGTTTATCCATTAATTTAAATGAAAGAGTTCCAGTAATTACTGCACCTTCAGCCATTGGCCATCCACCGTCATCTGAGCATAAATAATCACATGAAGTTAATAAATCTTCTGCCGTGAGACATGAAACAAGCTTCACATTACAGCGCGTTTGCTGGATTTCAGGCCGACGTCATTCTCTTTTCCATGAAACCGTCCGTCGGAGCGACTGGGGGAATTTGGGTCATGTCTTATTCATTAGTGCAGTCACTGAAGCGGGACCCGAGCGTTTACTCCTTTCACATAGTGAGAATCTCGAGCCCGTATCTGCCAACAAGGTCACAGGCACAATGCATTATACATCAAAATAAACAAAAGATCTCAAGACTACCACATCACAGCTCGTAAAACACAAACTACTCTCTCTTAGTGTGTCTCTCATTAGAATTACAAGAAAAGGTTTGTCTTCATAGTCGAAATGTAAAATGATCTGACATTATTATAGATTTGTGATTAGGTAAAATGATGTTTTTGTGTCTTTCTGTGAGCTACATTTCTCTTACAGTATTTCTCCAACTTTTTTCTGCATTTATTTGCCCTAAATGAAAACTGGACAAGCTGGTCAAAATAACAAAGATGATGCAATGTTTTCAGGCCTGAGAAAACAAGTTCATATTCATTTTGAAACAACACAATACTCGTGCATTTACAGAGTTGAGAGAATGAATATTTGATGGTTTTTACATTGCTGTTGGGGGACTTAATGTTCCAGTGAAATTCCAGTGGTTTTCTATTTCCTGAGCTATAGATACATGATGTTTTTGCAGTAAATGAAATGCCATTAATTAGTGTAGTTAATGTTTGAGGTTAAACATTTGTTTTCTCGCTTGAGATCGAGAGATCTATCAGAAGTCCAGGAATGTTCATGATGTTTCTCAGAGAGGAAATCATAACACATGCCACACAGACGCTCTATTCTCTTCTCTCTCACACCCTGCAGCTGAGGCGTCTAGACAAAGCCTATTTTATCATAATCTGGGAACATCCGTGCCAAAGCCGGAACGCCGGCCCTGTTTTATAAATGCACTCGGAAACACATCGATTTACTCTACAGCAGGTTCATATGTGACTGTCTGCGTGTGAATGAATGTCTAATCTTCAGCAAACAGTCTCCGTCGGGCTGTCGAGCGGGACGTCCTTCGCTCTGGATCTTGAGGTACGATTTAAAATCCTGACACAAAAACAAAAGCCCGGAGTTTGTGCTGAAAGCGCAGCTTGTGCCGCCGGAGGAACGGCCGGGAAATCACTGCCCTGTTGTTTGCTCTTCTGACAGCGCCATTGAACGCGAGAACCCGAAGCGAGAAAAGCTAGCCGAGCACAATACGCTTCAGTTTACCTCTCCGGCTTATAGGTGCCAAGACCCGCACGGCCCAGCGGAGCTTTCAGACACTCGCGAGGGTCCTTTCACCGCTCCGGCGCTTTGGAAACGTGCTGACTTATCTCGCAACCCAGGTGAACTCTCCTTTGAGCCGAAAAATAGAAGTGTAGAAAGAATTCGAGCGAGGCCTGAAACAGCACATAAAGCGTTCTGGCCTTTGTTCCGCGCCGGAGGAAGTAATGGTGTTTCTGTGAGCGCCGCGCCACACGACCCCCTCCTTCCGTTTTAAATTAGCGTCAACACCATTCATCACCGAAATGGAACAACAGATAATGACGAGTTATTTATTATCATAATTAAAGACGGAGCCCAACGTGCTTAGACGTTATTGATCTGGCCTGCTGGAAATTTCCTTGTCTGTAATTAATGGAGTGAAGGAAATCTGGAATCGTACAGTACACACTTGAAGAAAAACTATAAGCTAAACATTGCGACGTGCTACGCAAGAAGATGGATGAAGTTGAGTGTGGAAGCGTAACGTTCTGCAGTGACGTTTAAACACTGATAGATCATGTGTTGGTGTGCGGATATCGATCCACGCTCCATTAACTCCATCCTGCTCGCGCTTTTCTCGCTGCAAAAAAATGCTTTTTTTGTATTTTTTTCTTGTTTTTCAGTACAAATGTCTAAAAAATTCTTGACAAATAAGTAAATTTGTGCTTAAAACAAGCAAAACAATCTGCCAATGGGGCCAGATTTACTAAACAGGGCAAAATAGCGCGAGCACGCAATTTTTAAAAAGCGCAGATGGGAGTGGAAATTTCACCGAGTGATTTACCAACAAGGCGTACAGGAAAAAACACAGGCGCAATATCTAATTTCCATAATGACCAACGCAATCTACCAAGAGCAGCGCAAATGAGCACAAGGTTTAAGACATTGTTTTTTTAGGCATTAAACAAAGCCGCAAACTCCAGTGCAATGATGAACGGAAACCTTAGTAAATCCTGTTGTGTGATTCATTGAAATAATCTGAAGAGGAAACTCCTACAAATGCATATACAATACAGTCAGTCGCAAAAACAGCCTTGTCCTGGACTTTCCAGCGCTAATGTTCCCTGCTTGTCTTTAGTAAATACCCACAGTAGTTTTTTTACGCCACAAGAGCCGTTTGCGCTGCCACAAGCTGTTAGTAAATCTGGCCCATAATCTTGAATTTAGTGACTAAGAAAAAGGTTCAACTTAATTCAAGTTTTTTTTCATTACCCCATTGGCAGTTTTTTTTGCTTGTTTTAAGCACAAATAAAACAAGACATATTTTTTAGGTCATTTTGCTCATCAAGAAAATGCATCTTGAGTCAAAAATTTTTAGACATTTGTACTGAAAAACAAGAAAATAATTCTAAGTAAGAAAGCCATTTTTTTGCAGTGCTTCTGCTGCTTTTATATATGTACTCTTCTTCATAGATACATGTGTTTTACACACCCTTTTATAATAATAGATACTGACAAGAGGTGGCGTTCTTACAAGGAAATAAATGCCATGATCGCTGAACACAGAATATTGCATAAAGATCAGAACAGAAGTGATTTCATTGTTGAGTTGAAATGCAGCTACACACGACACATTCTGTCTGTAGGGGGCGCTGCACATAACATTGTAATTGAATAATTCAAGTGAAATGGTTGATTCAAAGCAAATTCATAAAATGTTTTTAGGTAAAATGTAAGAATCGCAACGGTTTTGAATTGAAGGCGACATTTTACATAAGAACGGTTTTATGAATAAGTAGAAATGTCTCTTAGACTGTGTTTTGACATGGTGTACAAAGTGCAGACGGAGGTGAACGTTTGAAGTTTTGTCGTATGATTCGCGTGTGGAGGTGCTAATGGCTTGGTGGGGGTGTTTGTGGGAGTGAAGTGCTCTTTTCTGATGGCTTTGATGCTCTGCATATTGGAGTCATTTTCTGCTAGATGAAGCGGCCTCCTCCGGGTCGCCCTTAATTCACTTAATGATGCTCTTGAGAGGAGAAGCTCTTCATGCCGCCGTGTAATTACGGCCAAATGCAGCGTTACAGCGGGCGACACGCGAGCGGCTGAAGGGCAGATCTCTGAACAAACTGTGACCAGAAACATTTCACTGCCGCATTACAGACACACACATTCAGCACTGCATTGCACAGAATTGACCCAGAATTCATTGTGTTCCACCTCAATAGGTTTGATATTCTTGAAGCAAAGTTCATCAGATGTTCATTCCGATCAGCACAGTTTCAGTGTGGAGTTTGATTGACAGCTGTCATGCAAACACATCACCTGTTCTTGATGTTTAACACAGAGTGTGTTTTAATGAATGATGGGGAAGCCGCTGGGGTGTGAAGGAGATCTGTAGAAATAAACGCACAGATGTCAAATGTGTTTAGTCAGCAAAAGATCTGCAGCTCTTGAATTTATTTCGAGAAGCTCTGAGGAGATGTGAAGATGTGTCTGCAGCTGCGCAGACGCTGATGTTTGCTTTATTTGTGTTTGCTCATCATTACACACCTGATGTTCATGAGCAAGTGAGTCTTGAGTGGAGTAAGAAATATGTTGATACATACACATTATTTAGCTTAAAACCCATTTTACACACACACACACACACACACACACAGAAAAACAAACATTACTCTGAGATTTAGCTTTTGATGTAAACGTGTCTTGTTTTGAGTGTTTTTATGGAATCAAACATAAGATGATCTGGTGTTGTGTTCCAGAAACACTAATATTAGTACATATCTTGACTTTAAAAGATTGCAATATTTTCAGGAAATTACACTTAATATTCCGAGATTTTTTCAAATTCTCCATAACTGTGAGAAATACCAAAACACATTCATCTGGTACACACGACACACACACAGATTGGTGTGGATTCACCTGGCATATGATGAAAGTGTTTCTCTTTTCATCCTACACACACCCACACACACACTTGCAGCTTGTGCCTTCACACACGCACGCACACACGAGAGAGAGAGAGAGAGAGAGAGAGAGCACTAATTCAGTTTAATCTCCCTATTAAACCGTGGCTGAAAATCTTTGATGGTGTCATCAAACCCATTTGGGGCCCCACATTTGTGGGACAAATGTCCAGTAGAAATGTTCCACCTTGAATTTTGCAAAAACATCCTAGGAATTCACAGAAATGCCCCAAATTTAGGATTTAGAGCAGAACTTGGAAGGTTTCCTCTCCTGTCTGAAATTCAAAAGAGAGCATCTAGGTTCTGGTTTCACTTATCAGTGTGCACATCCAGAGAGCGATCCTTTACAACACCTCCAAAACAAACATCAGCTGAAGTCATCACATCACATCACATCAGACAGGCCAAACTTAGACTCATTCTAAACACAACTCAAGACCAATACATTTATCACTGGCAAAACAAAATCAACAATGTAAACAAATTAACTTGCTTCAGACAAATAAAAACGGACTATTGGCACCATACTTAATAAATGTTCAAGATTATAAGCAGAGAAAACTTGTGTCAAAGTATCGTCTAAGTGCTCATAGTCTGTGTATAGAAACAGGTCGACACAGACAGAACTGGACATCCAGAGATCATAGATTGTGTTCACACTGTACTGATGGTGTTGTAGAGGATGAACTTCACTTTCTCACTCAATGTAAGAAATATCAAACTATTAGACAAAAGTATTTTACTCTAATAGGAAATGTTTGTCCTGAATTCCATGGAGTGAGTAATGTAGGAAAACTATCATACTTATTGGGAGAAAAACTTGAATGCATTAACCTGGCGGCACAATACTTGTTGTTGTCTTGTCATAACTTGAGAGATACAAATGTAGCAACTAGATAGTTCTAGTAAAACTGTTAGTTTAGGTCATTGTTCATGTACTTTGTAATTGATTTTATTATTTGTATTTTTTATTTATTTATTTTTGTTTTTTTTGTTTACTATACTATTACTGCTTTGGCAATATTTGTGTTATTCACAGTCAGTCAGAGAGAAAGAATTTCAAATTCTTTCAATTTTATATATTCTATTCTCTCTCTCTCTCCACAAGTCTTTCACAGAGAAGGAAATCGTTTGTGGCAATTTTTGGGGGGGGGGGGAGTTTTTGGTTCCCTGATTGATCCATAAGCAGTTTTATTACTCTGATGCTCCGCCCACATGAGCAGAGAAATGTACACATCTTAAAAGCACTTCCAGTATTTTTTTTTTGTAAATGTATAACTGCATGTAGGGCTGTGCGATTTGGGGAAAATATGTAATTGCGATTATTTTGACAGATATTGCGATTCGATTTGCGATTTAATTTAGCAAAGTTAAGCTTCAGCTCAATACTGTCAATAGTGTGAGTATTGTTACCCCACTGAATAAAAAAAACAATGGAAACCACCAGTTATAGTGTGTTTTGGGCATTATTTTTACTGTTGTTTTATTGGTTTCCATCAGCCAGATCACATCCCACCAAAAGAATCCATCAAATACCAGTAAACACCATTATAGTTTACATTAAAACCAATACAATTCCCATTATAACCATCAAATTTTCGATTGTGTTTTGGGAGGAGTTCTATTGTTTTTTCAGCAAGGAAGATATAATGGTATTAATACTCACAGAATGAACTTAATTACTGAATTTCACTGGAAATATTTGTTTATTTTGAATAAATAAAGAACTGTAGCCTATTACTTTAGTCAATTATTAAAATTTTACAAATGTTACATAGACTATTTTATTGTGAAATTAACAAAGCAGTTAGATTGAATGTACATTTGTTATAAACGTGGAGCAGGCGCGAGCTAACACAGATGCGCTCGTGGAGACTTGCGGTTCGGAGCTGGACATTACACGCATTACGAAACAGGCTGCATGTGTGCGGCAAGTGTAAACGTCTCACCCGTGAAACACGGGACGCGTGGCAGAGAGACGCGAGTATGAGAAGCATTCCGAGACGCCACAATCCCACTCGCTCTTTCTCCTGCATTCTGTTTGGTATTTTGTAATGGTGGGCGTTTACGCAGGCTAGGGCAGTGCTGATTGGGCAGAACGGAGGTGCGCTCACTCAATTGGTTAGTAAGACTGTCACTCAAGGCGAGCCGGGCAGTCATGCTTTTGCTTTGACGGGAACAGACGCGTTTCATATTTTTCACATCGCAGCCTTTGCTGCAATTGTCTCAAATCACGATTGCGATTCGATTTCGATGAATCGCCCAGCCCTAACTGCATGTGTGATGGTTTTCTGAGCGTGTTGTCAGTTCAGAGCTGATGAGGACGACGAGACACTCAATTAGATTTTATCAGTTTGTCAGTCCAGACGATCAATAAGCATTTACACTCAAGATCAGTGAAGAACATGAGGAGCACTTTCACATTTACTTCAAGTTCATCCAGTTTTTCAATTCGCTGCCAGAATGTTACACAGAGACAATCTCCAGCTTCATATGTGCTTCCTTATCTGCTTCCATACGTCTGACAACAGGTTTATGTACATACATGGTGTAAAAACACTATTTCTTTGTAATAATAAGCCGTTTTTATTACCTTAATTCTTGACTGACTCTCAAATGATTCATTCCGCAATTCATCGGTCTAATCCCTGCCTTTCTGCTAGCGTAGTCTGCTGTGATCGGTCAGATGGTCTAGTCTGATGTGATTGGTCAGATGGTCTAGTCTGCTGTGATTGGTCAGATGGTCTAGTCTGATGTGATTGGTCAGATGGTCTAGTCTGCTGTGATCGGTCAGATGGTCTAGTCTGCTGTGATCGGTCAGATGGTCTAGTCTGATGTGATCGGTCAGATGGTCTAGTCTGATGTGATCGGTCAGATGGTCTAGTCTGCTGTGATTGGTCAGATGGTCTAGTCTGCTGTGATTGGTCAGATGGTCTAGTCTGCTGTGATCGGTCAGATGGTCTAGTCTGATGTGATCGGTCAGATGGACTAGGCTGCTGTGATTGGTCAGATGGTCTAGTCTGATGTGATCGGTCAGATGGTCTAGTCTGATGTGATCGGTCAGATGGTCTAGTCTGATGTGATCGGTCAGATGGTCTAGTCTGATGTGATCGGTCAGATGGTCTAGTCTGATGTGATCGGTCAGATGGTCTAGTCTGCTGTGATCGGTCAGATGGTCTAGTCTGCTGTGATTGGTCAGATGGTCTAGTCTGATGTGATCGGTCAGATGGTCTAGTCTGCTGTGATCGGTCAGATGGTCTAGTCTGCTGTGATTGGTCAGATGGTCTAGTCTGCTGTGATTGGTCAGATGGTCTAGTCAGCTGTGATCGGTCAGATGGTCTAGTCTGCTGTGATCGGTCAGATGGTCTAGTCTGATGTGATTGGTCAGATGGTCTGGTCTGATGTGATGTGATTTGTCAGATGATCTAGTCTGATGTGATCGGTCTGATGTGATGTGATCGTTCAGATGGTCTAGTCTGCTGTGATTGGTCAGATGGTCTAGTCTGATGTGATCGGTCAGATGATCTAGTCTGATGTGATTGGTCAGATGGTCTAGTCTGATGTGATTGGTCAGATGGTCTAGTCTGATGTGATGTGATTTGTCAGATGATCTAGTCTGATGTGATCGGTCAGATGGTCTAGTCTGCTGTGATTGGTCAGATGGTCTAGTCTGATGTGATCGGTCAGATGGTCTAGTCTGCTGTGATTGGTCAGATGATCTAGTCTGATGTGATCGGTCAGATGGTCTAGTCTGCTGTGATTGGTCAGATGGTCTAGTCTGATGTGATTGGTCAGATGGTCTAGTCTGATGTGATGTGATTTGTCAGATGATCTAGTCTGATGTGATTGGTCAGATGATCTAGTCTGATGTGATCGGTCAGATGATCTAGTCTGATGTGATTGGTCAGATGGTCTAGTCTGATGTGATCGGTCAGATGATCTAGTCTGATGTGATTGGTCAGATGGTCTAGTCTGATGTGATTGGTCAGATGGTCTAGTCTGATGTGATGTGATTTGTCAGATGATCTAGTCTGATGTGATCGATCTGATGTGATGTGATTGGTCAGATGGTCTAGTCTGCTGTGATTGGTCAGATGGTCTAGTCTGCTGTGATTGGTCAGATGGTCTAGTCTGATGTGATCGGTCAGATGGTCTAGGCTGCTGTGATCGATCAGATGGTCTAGTCTGGTGTGATCGGTCAGATGGTCTAGTATGCTGTGATTGATCAGATGGTCTAGGCTGCTGTGATTGATCAGATGGTCTAGTCTGATGTGATCGGTCAGATGGACTAGGCTGCTGTGATTGGTCAGATGGTCTAGTCTGATGTGATTGGTCAGATGGTCTAGTCTGATGTGATCGGTCAGATGGTCTAGGCTGCTGTGATCGGTCAGATGGTCTAGTCTGATGTGATCGGTCAGATGGTCTAGTCTGATGTGATCGGTCAGATGGTCTAGTCTGATGTGATCGGTCAGATGGTCTAGTCTGCTGTGATCGGTCAGATGGTCTAGTCTGATGTGATCGGTCAGATGGTCTAGTCTGCTGTGATCGGTCAGATGGTCTAGTCTGATGTGATCGGTCAGATGGTCTAGTCTGATGTGATCGGTCAGATGGTCTAGTCTGATGTGATCGGTCAGATGGTCTAGTCTGATGTGATCGGTCAGATGGTCTAGTCTGATGTGATCGGTCAGATGGTCTAGTCTGATGTGATCGGTCAGATGGTCTAGTCTGATGTGATCGGTCAGATGGTCTAGTCTGATGTGATCGGTCAGATAGTCTAGTCTGATGTGATCGGTCAGATGGTCTAGTCTGATGTGATCGGTCAGAGGGTCTAGTCTGATGTGATCGGTCAGAGGGTCTAGTCTGATGTGATCGGTCAGATGGTCTAGTCTGATGTGATCGGTCAGATGGTCTAGTCTGATGTGATCGGTCAGATGGTCTAGTCTGATGTGATCGGTCAGATGGTCTAGTCTGCTGTGATCGGTCAGATGGTCTAGTCTGCTGTGATCGGTCAGATGGTCTAGTCTGCTGTGATCGGTCAGATGGTCTAGTCTGCTGTGATCGGTCAGATGGTCTAGTCTGCTGTGATCGGTCAGATGGTCTAGTCTGCTGTGATCGGTCAGATGGTCTAGTCTGCTGTGATCGGTCAGATGGTCTAGTCTGATGTGATCGGTCAGATGGTCTAGTCTGCTGTGATCGGTCAGATGGTCTAGTCTGCTGTGATCGGTCAGATGGTCTAGTCTGCTGTGATCGGTCAGATGGTCTAGTCTGCTGTGATCGGTCAGATGGTCTAGTCTGCTGTGATCGGTCAGATGGTCTAGTCTGCTGTGATCGGTCAGATGGTCTAGTCTGCTGTGATCGGTCAGATGGTCTAGTCTGCTGTGATCGGTCAGATGGTCTAGTCTGATGTGATCGGTCAGATGGTCTAGTCTGCTGTGATCGGTCAGATGGTCTAGTCTGCTGTGATCGGTCAGATGGTCTAGTCTGATGTGATCGGTCAGATGGTCTAGTCTGCTGTGATCGGTCAGATGGTCTAGTCTGATGTGATTGCTTCAGTGCATGTGTTCAAGTTTTCGCGGGCAGGCGGAAATTATTTCTAGTGACGTAGATACGCGGCGGTTAGAGAATCGGACTCGCTCGTGTGATTCAGAGTCGACTCCCTTTTTTCCAAGCTAATAACTTTGTTATTCATTCATCTTCAGATTTACAACTTGGCAGACTGTTTACTTTTAAACACGCCAACATTACACACTGCATAAAAAAGTGATTTTGATGATCTTGTGTAATGAACTCTTTAAATAAGAAAATAAATCTCACACAAATTGCCATAGAATGAAGGTAAAACCTTTAGATTGATCTAAAATGACACACATGCAACTCATCCGGTGAGTGAAAGTGTTCTGTAACATCCAGCTGGAGAGACATGCAGAGAAATTCAGGTCATGTTCATCTTGAGAAACGTGCAGTAATGTTCTTCATGTCCAGACACTGATGAGATGTGTGCCGGGCGTCTTTCTCCTCGCCCGGGGTCGTCTGACTCACGAGACACATGATGGATGGAAACTCGCAGCATCTCTATGAAGATTATAGACAGCGGCTGCAACGTGCTGATAAACACGCCGGTGGCCAGATGAGCTGCCTGTCATTTACCACGCGGCCCAATGTAAAAGATAACCTTTATTATCACAGAACAAGTGTCACATGAAGACCAGAGAGAGAGAGAGAGAGAGAGAGAGAGAGAGAGATTCTGATGGGGTAGAAATGTAAACTCAACTGAATTTTTTTATCAGGCTTATTTTTCCTGATAATTTAAATTACACTAGAATTTCAGAATTGTCTTTTTTTTCCAGAAATCAATAGGTTTGAGTTTACTTGTGTTTTTGTTATATGTCATACATTAATCCTGTTGTTCTTTTTGTAGATCTAAACCTCACAAAATTGATATAATTAAACAACATAGTAATAAACATATTTTAATATATTTGCTATATAATTATGATATATTTAACATATTTTATAAAATGGTCAGTTCTGGTCCTTGATTCTGATTGGCTGAGCCAAGTTCTTAGCCGTTATAAAATACCCATATTTATAACTGCCAAAATAGCCCATGTATCACTTATTTGCTGTGTTTTATTTTATAAAACCTTGCTAAGCATATGAAATAACCATTTTATAAAAGCAATAAGCCCCGCGAAGCAGTGGGTTACATAAGTGCATTTTATAACAGATAAGGGGATTTTAGAGACTCCGCTTCGCGTTGTGCCACAAAATGCACTGTAACCCACTGCTTCGCGGGGCTTATTGCTTTATTATATTTGTACAAAATTTTACTAGATTTAGAAAATCTTAAATATTTTAATCTATTTTTGGCAAACTTGATGGTCTAACAGAAAGCAGTAATATTCTTAATATTTATTTTTATTGTGAATATTGCTAACATCACTTGATCTGTTTTGTATGTCACATTGAAATGCACAGCTCAGATAAAAACATTGATTTAGTTGTGACATTGGTTAGGCTTCTCTCTCTCTCTCTCTCTCTCTTTATGACCACTAAGATCACTAAAGCATGACTGTATTCATTATAACAGAGGACTAATTACCCCCATCCCCCCCACCACCGCCCATCAGGAGCCGACGGTCTTTCATGAACACCGGCAGATCATTGGTCAGGTTTCTACTCAATAACATCTTCCATCAAAGGATCTTCCTCCTTTATCTGCTGCTCTCAGAGCGAGTAAATCTGGGATCAATATGCCGTAAGCGCATCTCCGGGGAATTCAGGACCAATCCAGAGACACTGAGAGTCCCGTCACAGTCCAGCAGAGAATACGCTCCTCTGCCCTTTTGTGGCAGCATGAAAAAAGCAAAGCGAACTTATCTGGAAAGAAGCGAAGCAAACACAAACCCACCCTAACCCGCTTTGGCCCGCCGCCCGTCACAAAAGCACCAAAGGAAGCGGAAAATACGGCAGGGATAGCCGTCATACTCCAAGGCTTTTCTGCTATTTGTCTCTGTCGGTAATCGGGCTTCTTTCGGACGGGAGGGATGACCGCGCCACAAAGCGTCTTTATGCCAACTGACCTGTGACAGCGCCTCTAAGGAGATTGCCAGCGCTCAAAACGTCCAACAAATATATCTTATTATGGCCCGGGGGGGATTTTCCACAGAGAATAACCTCATCCTGCGGCCAGACGTCTGCAGAGACCCAGCTCCATCTAATGCGTGCGTCATGTGGAATTAATAGAAGACGTGAGAGAGAAGCGGCCGGCGACAGTCATCGCTTCCAAAGGCAGGTCTCTCCGTATAATGCAAGAAGAAACAAATAGGATCTGGCTGGCGGTGCTTCTGCAGATAAACGCCAGCATCAATTACGGCACGCCGAGCGCTGGAATCGACCTCCTCCGGCTTCTCTCGCCGTCACTTAAACAAACCCTGCTAACTTCAGCGGGTAAACACTAACTAATCACGTCCACAGACACTCAATTAGCTTTATTTCATTAACTCGTCCTCCTGAGGAGAATATTAGCTCTGTTTCGTCTACTGTGATGAGATGAGCATGTTATTCACTCCACATTGAGCTGCTTTACTCTCGTCGTCGTCGTCGTGACACGGAGAGATGACGCTAATCTGATGGAAACATATGATGGACGTCCAGTTCTTCATTGTGAATGGATGAATGCTGAATGTGATGTAATGACTCTGGAAGTCAGAAAGGTCCCGCGTGAGTTCTGGGGTTTGGTGGGACATCCATCGACTGCTTGATGACGTGAACATCATTAATGTGTGTAAATGGTCACTGGGGGGTTGTGTTCACACCATTATCCTGCGGCGGGTGATAAATATACTTTATTCTAGTGTATAATGAGAGCTCAGGTGAACGCTCGCCATCATCTCTGTCCTTCATGTTAAAGACTTTTGGCCCTCTGTGTGCTGAATGTGACCACACTCGCATTACCAGGAAAAATGACCTCATGCACTTCTAACTTTAATTTAGCGCTTGAATTTTCCACTGTGTGTGTGTGTGTGTGTGTGTGTGTGTGTTCTTTAATTCAGTTTTACTTTCAAATGTTTGTGTCAATAACGTTTCTCCTGTAAAGCTGACCATCATGCTGAAAACACAGAGTTTGGATGATTTACTCACTCATGACGTCAGGAGAGGGATGTGTGTGTGTGTGTGTGTGTGTGTGTGTGTGTGTGTGTGTTCTATTGAATGTTGAGGTGATTGTGTGTTTGAATTGTGTTAAATGTGAATTGTAAATGAACGGTATTAAATGCAGCACAATGATTTCCTATTGATCTCTTGAGAACCGTCTTAAGACTTACAAATCAATAGACAGAAATAAGACATTGAATTTTGCTGAAAGGAAATGCAATCTGTTTTGCATCGTGACATCACTTCAATGACAATCGCATTTTCTCTAACACCTTGTCATTATTATGGTGGAAAACGGATTTTTTTTATTCTATACATAAATGCTCTTAAAAATGGACTTCAATATCTTTATGCATTTCATTTCTCAAAAGGTTTGCAGAATTACATTTTGAGCGAATCTGCTGCTATTGTATATTGTTACACAAATCTATATTTAATTAGACATGGGAGGTGGAAAAAGTCTTTTGCTGTTAACTTGAGAAATATGAATAGAAAATATTCTGTGGTAAAACTCAAGGACAAATGTATTTGGCTGATGTTTGAGGGTTCTCAAACACTTTTCTACAGCGGAGACCAAAGATCGATTTGTCTCTTGAGAACAAACTTATGGTCTCACAGGCACGTTTTGATTTTCAACAATGTGAGTCTGAGCGGCATTGATTTTCACACAGAGCCATTGTCACGTTCAATAATTATTAGCTGCTGTAAAGCTGAACGCCGGCCTTACGACAGATGAGATTTACCTTCGTTCACACGTTCACCTTCACATTGTGTTACACACTCACAAATACACAATTAGACTTGTGCTGATAAATCACTTATAACCGTGGCCTTTTTCATTAAAGATATGATCCCGGGCGAAAGCGTCTAAATAATAGTTCACGTCTGTAGACGCGGTACGGCAGGAGTCTCGGGATGACATGAAACTTCAGAAGTGAAGGTCACACAAGAGGTTTCTGAATGAATAAAGTCTGTACACATCACACGGCGCTTTATATGTTGTTCAACATGTGTTGTGTCATTTGAAATAATTCATTTGCATCAGATGAATGAATGTGAGAACAGAGATGTTGTCATGTTGTCACTGATTCTCATGAGACAAAGAGACGTGTTCCAGTATAATCTCACTCTTGACTTGAGTCACTGTATACACAGGGATATTATAACACTGTCTGTCACACATTCATTTCAATCCTCAAGACACTGGAACACGGCCCAAAAACTGACAAAATATATAAACTGATATCATAACCACCATCCTTCACATTTTGCTGCTCCTCTGTCTTGTGTGTCAGTAAAGTTGAGTCTTATGAGGAATCCTAACTATTAAATCCCCATTAGCAGCTATTTTTTGAAAAGAAACACAAAACAAGTCATAACATCTTGTAGAAGTTTGCTTCTGAGTTTTCAGGAATTCATTACTGTTGTTTGAGGAGATCTCTCCCTGTATGTATTTATCATTGACATCTACAGTCATATTCAGATTCAGACACCAGATATCATTTGTGATGTGTTTTTCTAGTAGGTGCAGGACATCGTATGTAAGTGAGGATAGCAAAATAAAGTTAACTGTGACACATATACCCCAAATTCTTCATACAGTGGACTACCATTAAAACGGATAAAAATATCTATTTTGCTTAAGTGTTTTTTTTCCCTTTAATTACTAATGCAACCTTTTTATACCACAGACTGAACAAAATAAACTAGCATTGCTGGGTAGTTGTGTACTTCAATTTAACAGCTGACATCCATTCAACCCAATCCATTACAGTTTTGTCATATTTTATTACCATTTTCTAAACTATAGCGAATCAGGGCACCAGACTCCAGTCATTTGCGACCAAAAATATAAATTTGCGAGTGATATTTTTGGTGGAGATCGCCACTGGTGACCAGGCAAATTGACTTGTTTTCCACCGGAAGCGCTGCACTGCCGTGCAGGTAAAGCTCACTTCTCGACCTCAAGAGGTGCTCTAGCAACAGACACTAGAGATAAATAAATGCAGTCTTTAGCCTCCTTGTTAGTGCGCCCGACTCCCATGCCAGACCGATGCCGGTTATAGAAAGAGCGGTTACAACAACAGCTGGGCTTTTCCCGCATGCTCAGCGCCAGCGCTCTCCTCTGTCCACACTCAGTGTACCAATGCCCCATTAGGTGGCACGGAATAAGCGCCCGCAGATCTTCGCAGAAAACTCTGCAACTTCCATGGATTTTTATACACACAACGTGAGTGCTTTACTAGGATGTGTTGTTTGCTGTGACGGGTTTAAATGAGCCTGAGGAAGAACAATGTGATATTTGAGATGTTTAAAACGAAACTAACTGCGGAGAAGTTCAGGGAACGTATCGGTCATAAGACACCGCTGGATCATTTCAAATCTCAAACTTCTCTTGTTAAGTTTTATTTGAAGTTATCTTTACATTGTGTTGTGAACATGGGGAAACATGTCCTTAATACACAATCAAATCATCATAATAAGTTAAATTAACAAGCCCTTTCGTTTTGCTTCAAACTCTATTAACAATCAAATGTATACTTTTCATACGGTGTATGTGTATATATATATAAATATGACCTTGACATGCACATTTTCTGTTGGTTCAAATGAATTCAGAGTCATTTGGTTTGGTGTATTCAGAGTTTAAACCGTCTTAGCATCAATCAATAACAAAGGTCCTCTGCCTCTTTTTAAATAAGCAGAACCAAATCTGCTGTCATCTGCATTTAAATGCATAGACAAGCAGAATTTTAAGACTATCTGACTATCTTTACTCATATTTACATTGAAAACTATTCTGCGGAATTCTGCTGATTTTCTTCAAATTTTAGGGCGGAATTAACAAAAAAGTCTGTCGATTCCTATGGCCCTGCTTATGAGGAAAACATTATGTGAGCAAAACCTATGAGAAGGAAGATGTACACACAACAGGATAACTAAACGTCCATGATTTAAAAATGCAAGTTCATGTGATGTGCTCTAGTTATTTAGTGCCTGTTTTTTCCCTGTAGGAGCCAGTGGCTCCTTAACTTTTTGTTTTTGTCTGGAGCCCTGAATCAACTGTGATAATGGGTCTGAATACATTTGGGTTTGACTCTACATTTATATTTATGTTGGTTTCTGCTTTATTGGGCTATAAGTAGTGAATGTAAAAATAAATGGTCAGTTTATGACACTATGACATTTTAATCTGTGACATTTCAGTTTTTTTAATTTTTGTTATTTCATTTGTTCTGCCTACATGTTTTAGTTACTAAAGGAATGAATCTGAGCGTGTGTGTGTGTTTTGATAAAGTCCCCTCGAGGGCTGTTGAGTTCTTGTTTGTTTTTATGATTGTTTGTGTTTACTGTTGTTTGTGTGTGTGTGCTGTTGTACTTGATTATATACAAGACAAACACAAAAACATTCTCTCTGTCTCTCTGACACACACACACAGAAATTGCTGAAATGCATACAGTAATGTACAGTATGACCATCAGCAGGCGGTTCTTCTGAAGAGAGAGATGACAAGAAACAGTGTGTCTGATGTCTGTGTTCATCACGGATCGACAAAGTTTAAATGTGCACGTGTTGTATGTGTATGTTTTCCTCGTGGTGTTCTGTGTTTGCATGTTTTTATTTATTGGGTCTGAAAGCTCAACTGATGTACAGGCAAGTCAATCAATGATACATGATTGTTGTGAATATAAAGAATGAAAAGCGTGTGTGTGATGTTGATGTTGTTGTGTTTCAGAGGATCAGCTGCCTCCAGGTTTCCCTACTATAGATATGGGTCCTCAGTTAAAGGTGGTGGAACGCACCCGTACCGCCACAATGCTGTGCGCCGCCAGCGGCAACCCGGACCCAGACATTTCCTGGTTCAAAGACTTCCTGCCCGTCAACACCAGTAACAACAACGGGCGAATCAAACAGCTGCGATCAGGTAATGATGTTCTCACCAGCTTTCACTCGATAACCAAGACAAGACCAACGACACGACGAGTCTTTCTGTTTGAGTTCTGTCTCATGGAGTTCGTTTGGTTTCCTGTAGGAAATGACATCGTCTTCTACGTCCCCTCTGTGTGTGACGTGTCTGTTTAATTTATTACCCATGATTCACTGCTATTATTGCATTTTTAATTGGGCTTTACTTTGGTTTTCCATTTTGACACCTGTAGTCTCACAAAGCAGCAGAACCATGAATAATAAATCAATATACGTGTTCTTTTTTTTACTCTTCTGTACTTCTGGAGATTTGGTGCTAGCAAAAGAATCATCAAAGTTTTTCAGCTTTTCATGTTCATACTTTCACTCGTTTGGCAACCACTTATCAAAAAAAAAGAGAAAAAAACACAATAGAACCTGGTGACGTCAGTCCCCGTGTGTGTTTACTTCTGTTCTGTGTTTGCAAAAATTGTGGAAGATGTTGGTGATTCTTTTCCGAGGTTTGAGCTCTGCTTGGCTCTGCTTGTGGTTTCTCTCGTAAAGTTTCTTTCTTCACCTTTCGTTTGATTTGGAGATTAATGAAGCAGTGTAAACATGTAAGCTGTCGGTTGAATACCATATGTTTTCCAGTACTGACGGTAGATAATCCGAGTCTTCCCAGAGTGTCCCGCTCTGCCCCTGTCCTGTTGTTTTTCATTTTGATTTAGTTTGGTTTTGAATTGAATTTAATTTAATTTGGTGTGTGTGATTCTCGTTGTTTTTTGACCTTTAACCCTTGTGTACACGACTGATTCTCCTGTGAAAAAAAATAGAGTCATTTAAGTGTGTGAGTGAGTAAGCAAACGTAAAGGAATATAATCATATTTTCTATGCTGTTTTTCTTCTCTCCGTTTTGTAATTCTCCAGAGTCTTTTGGTAAGTTTGTAGTTCTAAACACACATGTCTCTCCCACTAATGTTTCTCAAACTACTGTTAAAATGCATGGCATGCATTTTACTAACGGTGTCGATAAGACGGCACGAGCACTAGTTTAACCAGCACACGAGCCGCTGTGACAGGATTTAAAACATAAATAAAAAAACAACCCCAACCAAACTCACCGGCGCCCCCACTCACCAACACTGACATCACACGTGTCCCAGCACAGCAGCAGATAGATGTGAGAGTGATCTCTCCCTTGTGCTTTCATTCACTGTAAAAGTTGCTCTCTGACCTTCTCAAGTGACCCACTATCGCTGTCTTTCCTGTTGTACTTTGTAAGAAAGCAAAGCAAAGCTAATTTGATTCTTCTTCCAAAGCGCGCAGAGTCTCTTCTCGTACTAACGATTCTTCTTTCTTAATCTTATTTGCATTCATATAATCCACCCAGGTGGTACTCCGATCAGAGGTAAGAGTGCTCAACTCAAGTTCACAGAATGAACCAATGAATTCATTCTTGCTGTCCTTCATTCATGTGTCTCCCTGTCATCCATAAACACCACATCCCCCCGTCCCGCTTCACGCTCTCTCTCTCTCTCTCTCTCTCTCTCTCTCTCTCTCTCTCTCTCTCTCTCTCTCTATCTCTCTGTCTCTCTCTATCTCTCTGTCTCTGTTATGTGTTCGTTACGTTCCCTTCACCATCATCATCACCATCATCATCTTTGCCTTATGAACGCTCTTTCTTTCTTTATCTTTTGGTTTTCTTGATTTCATGTCAATAAAAAGCCTCTTGTATTTTTTTCTTCTGACCTGTGATATGCTTACTGCAGCCCAAAGAAGCATATCCTGTACGTGTTTCTCTTTTTTTTTCTTTTTCATCGTTTTGATTTTTTGGCCATAGCAAACCATGTGTCCCTTTTTTCGTCCAAAACAGCCAAACATTTTTCCCCCCTTAGCTGTTCTTGTTCAGCACGCACATGAGCCCAGACGCCTGGACGCCGAAGACTCTCTGCCGCCATTTTTCTATCTTTGCAAACTTCTTATTGTTGTTTTTTTTTCAACTCTTCGTCCTCCATTTGCTTTCCTCTACCTTCTCAAACAAAAAAGCCCAACAACCACTTTTTTGATAAAGTTTCTGCGGTGCTTTTTTCCTTCTACCACCTACTTTTTCCTTCTTGCTTCTTCTTGGGTTGAAGGCTGTTTTTGACCTTTTTATTTTGTTATTCTTCAGGGTTGGGAAAAAAGCTTGCGGTGAGTCCGGCCGGGCCACCGACACGTGTCGCCCATTTTCTGCGCGGTTCGGCGCTCTCGAAACGCGAGTAGACCAATAGACGCTATCTTTTTCCCCTGGGTCATGTGACACCACACTGCTGATCCCATTGGTGGATTTTTATGGGTGTCATCAGTAGCTTTACAGAAGCTCTGGCAGTGATTGGTTCTTTCTTGCTGGCGGAAGCCGTTTTGAATTTTGACCTCTAATACAAATGCATTTTATTTTTCAGCTAAGGGTTGTCGAAAGGTTGTAAGTTGTGCCGACACACGTTTCTTCTTGTTCTTTGGAAAGAATTGCATGTGACAGAGGGTGATGTGTTGGTAACGATAATTCTCCCAACAGATTTTTTTTCACGAAATGAGCAGCAGATTTTTTTGGGAGTGCTGCAATGTTTTTTCATTGGCCATGGATTTGGAAAGAATGAATGACAAATTTTGTGACCCAAATTTGTTTTCCCCTTTTATGCTGCTTTTGTATACTGTAAACCTTTTTTTTGTTGAGTCATATGCTGCACTACTGCAGTTTTCACTCATCCCCATAATAAACAGTCAGTCCTGTGAGATGTGTAAGAATATTGCAGGGCTATCTCTCCCAACCCAATCCCCCCTTCAAACGCACGCCTGTGTAGATTTTTGATCATTGATAACGGATGATGATTATGGTAATGATAAGCCAAAGAAAAACTTTGCTGAAATCACCCTTACGATTAAGTGCCTTTAGAAACCCTGCAACATGTATCTTGTACTGTATGTTTCCTCACCATTGATGTGCTTGTACGGTGTCAGGAGAGACAAATAACCACGGCAAAAGTTTCTTCCAGACGGTTGAAAAGTCCCTCGAGTGTCTACTGCAGTGTTATTCCTCGGGCCCGCTGACTCGGTTCCTGACAAAATCAGAATATGCATTTATAATCGCCAATCCGGCGTGAAATCCATCTTTAGTGCCGAAATTGCTTTCCCATGATGCATCGGGCCTTGAGAATGAGACGCTGCATTAGACATGTGAAGGGGAACACATTTACAGCTTCCAGGAGCTTAGCTTGCATAAATCATTATATGAAGTTGTTCAGTGTCAGTCAGATGTTTAGCTCTTGTCTGTAGTCTGTATGGGGATGAGAGAGGGGAGGCTGTCCGTTTTCAATGTCGTGATGCTGACATGTTGTTTGCGTGTTTTGTCCCGCTGTACAGGAGCGCTGCAGATCGAACAGAGCGAAGAGTCGGATCAGGGGAAGTACGAATGCGTCGCCACCAACAACGACGGCACGCGCTATTCCGCTCCTGCTAACCTGTATGTCAGAGGTATGAAGAGCTTGCAGCGGTTCACCAAAACAATAAAAAAAAGAAAAGAAAATAGACGTCACAGTCAGACTGATGACAGATGAAGCTGTTTTAAGCATCAGTTGGATTGAATCTTTATTGTGTGTTTTTATTGACATGATTGCTTGTTGTGTTCATAACATGACTGACCCTTCAGCTAACATGAGCGACGTCTCCTTTACAGCAAATCTCGGATTCATTTGAAAAGAGTTTTAGAATTCAACCACGTAATTTTTGTATGAAATGTTTCTATGCGCAATCCTAAAGGGTGATGCTTCAGTTTAGATTCAATATAAATACTCTCTATGAATGCAATATATTTATATATTTAAAGCGTTATAAAATGAAAACGCTATGGCAGTTTTTTCATTCTGCAGTCATTCTTCTCTTGCTAAAGAATTTAAACATGAGAAATGAAGTGTTTGTATTTACAGTACGAGCATCATGTTATCAATCTTACATGTTCGCTCATGTTTAAATCATAGTTTGATTATTGCTCGTTGAAGAATCACCCTTCTGTATAAAGATCATTGAAGCAGATTAAAGTCAACATGAAAGCGCATCATAACCCATGAAACTCTTGTAATGTGATGTAGTTCTCAATATATACGTGAGGACGGGTCGATGGGGAATTGACTGGATGATAAAAAGAGTTATTATGTGTTGTTAGACGTTTATGAACGCAGTTTAGTGCCCAATAAAAGTCTTTATAATAAAACATAAATCATGTTCATGTTGACTTTAATCGTGTTAAATTTCACACAGTCACACAGTTAAAGCTTGTAAAGGTTTAGCGTTCGATTTTTGGAGGCCTGATGTCAGACGAACGCTTTTCTATGTTAAACACAGCCGCAGGCTTCAGTCACGCACTTTACATCAAACGCCCAGAGTAAAGTGATATGGTACCGCGGTAAAGCTCGTGACTGGACCTGTGTGTGATGTAGTTTCAGAAAACACCAGACAGAATGTGGCCTGTTTTACTCTCTCTGTGTTTCCCTTGTTTTTTCTCCTCGTTTCATTTCGTTTCCGCATCAATTCCCTCACCTCCCTCAGAGCTGCGAGAAGGTTGGTGTGTTTTTCTTTATAACCATCAGAACAAACAACATACCAGTGCTAATACCCCAGAGTAGCCATACAAATGAATGTAGCTGCATTTACGTGCTTCTGGTTCCTTATGTTTGGTGTCTTGGACCGAGTTTATTCTCATGTTTGTGCCGTTCTGAACGTTTCCCCCCGTTCTCTGCTTGACCAGAAACTGGTGCATGTTAAGCTAAGTTCACACTACAGGACTTTAGACGTCGGCAGCTCGCTGTGCTGTTCAGACTACATCTACATGGCTTTGTGTGGAGTCTTGAAGTCGTTGTGCTGTTCACACTACGAAAATGATCCGCGACAGGGGGTCACACACTACATGAGCTTTGCGGTACCCAAACCGCGTTTTGTCACAAAAGCACACGTGAAAAGTGTGAAACTAGTTTGAAAATGGACGTCACAAGAAAATTTGCAGTGCAAGCGCTTTGAACGATTTGTTATGTTCTGAACAAAACAAAGAATGAATATAAACACTAGATGAGGGCAGCAGGGTTTGTCAGTGCTGCAGAGTTGGCGGTGAGGCTGTTTCTTCTGTGTTAACCCTTGACTTGCTCTCTGATTGGCTGTAGCTCGCCGCGACACGTGACACCAGTCGGCCGACAACTCCAGATATTTATCATGCTAGCTATTTCTCTGGTGTCGCGTCTGCGTCTTTGATGCGTTGTTGAGTAGTTCACACATAAAGATTGGCCAGGGCCGATCATCCTCTGATTTGCCACCGATCACAGCCCGACCTCTCTGCGAGCTCATTAACTTGCAAATCGGGCTTAAAATCATGTAGTGTGAACTTGGCATTAGTCGGGGGGTTTGCATGGAAGACGTCATGCGGATGTCAGCGTTACTGCTTCTCTTTACTCCGGCACGCACTAAAGATCTCGCTCCGTGAATAAGACACGCTCCGTGACATCGCAGATTTTCTTTCCCTCGTGCAGAACGTTTCTTTTCTTTCCACCTAACCACTCCTAATGAAGGAAGATCGAAGCATATAGCGAATGTACGCGCTTTCAGATGAAAGGAAAAACATCGTGTCTCCTGCAACCGTGCTTCAATTGAAAATTAATTGCGATAGGATTGAAAATCTGTTCTCGATAATTAGACATTTCATCTCTGGAGAAGCACGACATCTCCAGTCCAGTGAGCACCAATTCATATCTCTCTCATATCATATCGCCTTTATTTCTGCTGTAGATGTTTACTGTATCATCAGAGACACTTGATTCTGAGATTCTTGAGATTCTGTCCAGTTTAGTCACATACACAACACAACATTCTCACCACGGTTTATCTTTAAATTAGAAACAAGAGAAACACAAAGTCTTTGTGATGTGACTTGCATGAAGCCAGTCGATCAGATTGAAGGATTTTGTTGTGTCTTGTGGACGTGTCGTCTGAGGGTGAGACAGAAGCAGTAACACTGACATCACTCGAGTTATTTTGGACCGTGAACCCCCCCACCCCCCCAAGTGTCCCATCAGACGTGCTTTTACACTGGCACATCCCCCCCTCCTCTCTCTCTCTCTCTCTCTCTCTCTCTCTCTCTCTCTCTCTCTCTCTCTGTTTCTCTCTTGGTAACTCCTGCTTTTAATAGCTCTGTTGATTTCCTGTAATCTGATAATCTGACTCTCCTCTTGGTCTCGTCTTGTCTCCTCTCGTCTCTATTATTCTCACTCGGTTCTCCTGTGGGACGGGCGATGTGTTTGTTTGCATGCAGAGTTTGAGGAATGCCCCCTTCACCCCCCTCATGTGCACTGAGGATTTCTCTTGTATCAATCTAGTCACGTGTTTTATTTTCGTTCGTGTTCCTTCATTTGTCATTCCATTCTTTTGACTGGCGGTCACACGACTGTTTCTGTTGATACGTGCGCCCAGTTTTTGAACGGCAGGCGCAGACGGTCACAGCCGCTTTCTACCCGTGTGGTATTGTTAGTTGAACGGCTGTGTGTGTGTGATGTGACAATGTGACCCGCCACATTCTTTCACATCAACTGGAAGAGAACGCAGCATCACAGTTGTACAGTCAGGCAACTCCTGCATGCTGTGATCCTCCAGTTTCCTCGTGTCCTGCCAGCTCACCTGTGCATGACGTCCGCAGAGACACCGCCGTGGGAAACCCCGTCCACTGTCTAATGTCTAAACCAATGATGAAATCCACCAGACCTCTGACAATTGTTGTTGTTCTTCACCTGTTATATGTTCCCCGATTTTCCGTTGCGTTTTATCCGTACGGGATGTCACCGCTGCTTGTGTTGTCTTGCAGTGAGACGGGTTCCGCCCCGCTTCTCCATTCCCCCGACGGATAATGAAATCATGCCCGGGGGAAGCGTGAACATCACTTGCGTGGCCGTGGGCTCGCCCATGCCCTACGTCAAATGGATGCTGGGCTCGGAGGATTTGACCCCTGAGGACGACATGCCCATTGGCCGAAACGTGCTGGAGCTCACCGACGTCCGGCAGTCGGCCAACTACACGTGTGTCGCCATGTCAACGCTGGGCGTTATAGAGGCGGTCGCACAAATCACGGTCAAAGGTGAGCGACACTTAACATTCTCGCGGGCGTTGAGCGTTTTTATCAGTTCCGCTGCTCTTATCTTACAACCTCTGCCGGTGTAGGGTACAAAAACAAACTTATCCTTCTCTGTCTCATATTATATTTCAACTAAACACAGTTGTTTTGTGTGATTGTGTTGTTGTCTTATCTTGTGAAATGAAATAAATAAATGCACAGGGGTTGTACTTTGATTAACCAACGAAGCACAGATCAACCGAACAGTGTTCTTGTGTTCACTAGCTACTTTATACGCTGTGTAATGTTGAATGTAAATGTGGGATTTGTGCAAGTTTTTAAAAGTAACAGGACACCAGTTTGTTCTGTTTATGGAAACATCTTCTTACTGTTGGGATTGGTTTCACACACACACACACACACACACACACACACACACACACACACACACACACACTGGAAGCTTTTGTCTGTGGCAGACATAATAAAATCACATTAGTCATAATATGCCCCAAGAGACGGCAGGCAAAGACTAAACATTATCTGTCCTATCGGCGAGCTCACCTAATGCGCTCTGAATTAAAGCAATAAATTACCGCCTGCAGAATATTGAAGGCACGCAAGTAAAGCCGAGCGTCTGGCTTTCCTCCGGGGGAAGTGTTTTTCTGCTTATCGCCATCTGAGCTCTTCTGCTGTACTACATTAGCAACAAACAGCACTGTAACATGGCTCTTTCTGTTCATGTTTTGGCAGTGCAAGTCGACATTTTAACCTTCGGCTCGTATCCCAGAGGAGCGAGCACATGGTCTGTGAATGCTAATGATAAAGAGCAACGACTCGACTGAGCTCACTGATACAATAAAAACCTGCAGTCAGATCAATCAGAGCAGTTGTTTGTGAATATTTTCTTTTTCACTCATTTAAATTCTTTTATTGTTGCTCCAGCTTTACCGAAGCCACCAGGTGTTCCCCAGGTAACCGAGCGCACGGCAACAAGCATCACGCTCACGTGGGATTCTGGGAATCCCGAACCTGTTTCTTATTACATCATCCAGCACAAGACCAAACACTCTGAGGACTCTTATAAAGAAATCGATGGGGTCGCCACCACTCGATACAGCGTGGGGGGGCTGAGCCCTTACTCGGACTACGAATTCAGAGTAGTGGCCGTGAACAACATCGGACGCGGCCCTCCCAGCGAAGCCATCGAGGCCAAAACGGCAGAGCAGGCGCCGAGCACGGCCCCGCGGCAAGTCCGAGGGCGAATGTTGAGCGCGACGACCGCCATTATCCACTGGGACGAACCCGAGGAGGCCAACGGACAGATCACAGGCTACAGGGTTTACTATACCACCGATCCCAGTCAGCACGTCAACCAATGGGAGAAGCAGATTGTTAGGACTTCCAACTTCCTCACCATTCCAGGTCTGACGCCCAATAAGACTTACTACATCAAAGTTCTGGCATTCACGTCTGTAGGGGATGGACCTCTGTCTTCTGATTTGCAGATCATTGCCAAAACCGGAGGTAGGTTTCGGAAGTTTTGCTGAATCTCTCTCTCTCTGTTTGTGTATCATTGTATCATGTTTTATATGTATTGTTTTCATAGTTCCCTCTCAACCGACGGACTTCAAGGCTGAAGCCAAATCTGAGACCAGCATCCTGCTGTCTTGGAACCCCCCCACACAGAGCGGCCAGGACAATCAGATCGTTGGATACGAGCTGCTCTATAAGAAAGGAGATGACAAAGAGGAGGTCAGAACACACACACACACACACACACGCTCTGAGTCATGACAGAGATGTTTACGTGGCGGTTATTTTGTGTTTCAGAAGCGCGTCAGCTTTGAACCCACCACAACCTACTTACTGAAGGATCTGAGACCCTTCACCACATACACCTTTCAGCTGGCCGCTCGCAGCAAACACGGCGTCGGCGCCTACACCAACGAGATCTCGGCTGAAACTCCTCAGACACGTAGGTCTTCTTCCTTTACTCGAGATCAGCACATCCTCCATTTCTCAAAGACCTTCAGTACTAGAATCCAGATCGGGTTTGATTTCAGCTCAGTGCTGTTTGATAAATGGAGGCATAACAAGATGAATAGACTGCACATGCTGTTTCGATGAGAGACCATCTGTGAGAAATGTAGACCAATGACAGGCTTGAATGTGGTGTCGTCTGTTTGCTAGATTCATGTCAAAACAACAGTGCTGAGTGATTCGTCTGTTAAAGTGCACTTTTGCTTTATTTAGTGTCTTTATGACACGTCGAAAGACCTCACATTTATTAGACCTAAAGTCACGTTTACATGTACGTGCTGGATATAGTGAACTCTCCGGGTGTAGAACCCATGACCTGCTGCTGCTGGAGTTAAAGCAAGTGAATGCCTAATAAATGCCCTTTAGTCTCGGTGTGAATAAATCTGAGGCCTTTTGACTAGTGCATTGTGGTAAAACACAGGTAAGTACCTCTCAGGGCTGTTTTTGCATGTCTTGAAACATCAGTCATGATCTCTTGGAGCAGCCAGGCTTTTACCTCAAACCAACAGGCCTCGGAAAGGTTGGTGAGCAACGCTTTTTCTGTTTTTACAGAGCTGACACATCAACCTTTAATATTTTGGATTGGTGGTAACTGCTTGGAGGAGTTCAGCAACCGTTTAGATCTCAGAATTAATTTTTGATTATACTCAAATGTTAGGACATGTGTAGAATGTCAAAGGTAGGTTTATATGTAGGCTTTGTTTTTCTACACCAGTCTCACCAGTTTGTGTTTTCACCTCCTTTATGAGATGTCGGTGACATTTCAGGTCTTTTGTGTAATCTTCTTTTTTTAAATTTACAATCATTTCATCTTTTATTTGAAATAAATGTCGTTCTTTGCTTCATCTTCAGTTGATGCCATTTTATGTTCCTTTTTTGTTTGTTTGTTTTTGTTTGTCCATCAACATATCATCTTCACCTCGACCACAAAAAAACAAAAAAATCCTCTTACCTTCAACCCCCCCCTGTGAACCTCAAACGGGATCCCACCAAAACACTCTGATCCAATCCCATGGCTATTCTGCTCCTCCCACAACCTACTGATCCTCCAATCAGAGCCCTCAGCCCCGCCTCGGGAAGTCAAGTGTACTAGTCCCAGTTCCACCAGTATTCTGGTAAGTTGGAAACCGCCTCCGCTGGAGCTTCAGAACGGAGTCATCATCAAATACAGCGTCCAGTACGCAGCCACGGAAGGAGACGATACATCCTCACGTCACGTCTCGGATGTACCGCCGGAAATGTCCCGCTATCTCTTGGAGGACCTGGAGAAATGGACAGAGTACCGTGTGACAGTGATGGCTCACACGGAAGCGGGTGAAAGCCCTGAGAGTTTACCTCACCTTATCCGAACGGAGGAGGACGGTATGTCTTACCCACACGACCCTTTACTAATGTCTTTTCCCTGACTCCTGTCCGATATCTCCCAGTGTTCACACTAACTCCACTAATCCGGATTCACTCGACCCCTTTGACATTTTTTGAGGCGAGCAATTACATGGCATATTCTTCTGATGACCTTAAACTTCTAACAATCCCAAATGTCTTCTTGGTTTTTTTTCTTCTTTTTTTGCCCCTCGTTTTCTTGGTGAGATAAAAATGAAATAGCTTTTTTTAATGGAGTGAAACTCATTTCCATACACCAACAAAGACGGCTGAATGGACTGTGAATCTTCAAAAATGGGGCTTTTTTTTCTCGAACGTCCCATGAAAACGGCATTTGTTTTTGTGTTTTTTTTCACTCTGTCATAGCCAAACTCGTTTCGAGTGCTTCAGATCTCTGAAACGCTCCGCTTGGCTTCTTTTTTACTATATTTTTATTCCATGTTTTGAATCCACTATACCCATTTTTTAGAAAAAATGAGGTCAACTCACTGTGACCTGTTTTTGGGGATTGTTTTTGTTTTTTCTTTCTTTTTTTGACTTGCCATTGTCGAGATATTAGTGTTATCAGCAGTATTTAGCCATTTCGTAGCTTTTTGTCCACCTGAGCATTCTGTTTGTGGGAGGTGCCCCCGGCCTCTGTAAGCTTGACCGTTTTTGCCTTCTATCCCATGATTCTCTCAGTGCCCAGCGGCCCTCCTCGTAAAGTCGAGGTGGAGGCTGTCAACTCCTCGTCTGTTAAAGTGTTGTGGCGTTCGCCGGTGCCCAGCAGACAGCACGGACAGATCCGTGGGTATCAGGTGCACTATGTCAGGATGGTTAACGGTGAACCCGTCGGGCACCCTGACATCAGAGACATCCTGATAGACGATGCTCAGGTAAGCATTTCAGCACTTCATTCAGCCTGTTTTCAAAGAAAACATGACTCGGTAGCTCTGTTCCAAACCCATGTGTGCCGCCTGATGACACGTGTTCGCTGGTTTTTAGCGGGTCAACAAAGCGCTGTGATTTATAAACCAGTTTAACCAGTAGAGCCGTCACAGTGACCTGATAAAATATAAGACCACATTAAAAAACAAAGAATCACAATATTATTCCATCAGCAATATAACACAGGCGAGACTACACGGAGAGAATATGATTTTTGTTCACGTAAGACACAAAACAATGACAACACTGCAAAAACAATAGAAACTGTGTTGTGCTCACACTCTCTCTTCTCTCTTTTTATACTGTACAAACTGTATATATTGTATCCTGTAACCGTCACCATACCCCTAAACCAAACCATCACACAAACAGTTCTGCATTTTTACATAAACATCATTTACTTAAATGTCCCCACAAGTCTTCACTGTAGGCTTTACCAGGACACATACACACGCGCACACAGACGTGACACATACAGGAAATGTCACACACAGGTAGTTCAAATGAAAGCTGGTCAGCTGGATGTCACATTTATATTTTATATCATATAGAACGTTTCTAACATGAAGTAAATAAGTGTGTGACAGCCATACACACACATCACACACAATATTTATCTGACTTCCTTTCTGCCTCATGTAAGCCAGCACGCATCTGCATGAATTATTGTGAAATTACATTTATATCTGTCTTATAAAGACTTTTAGTGAGAGACCATGTGTGTCATGCACATTAAATCACTAGCGTCACTGATCCACTGAATAAAATCACAAAGTCAATGACTATTTGAGAATTAAATGTATATCATCATAAAGCTTTTGCTAGGAGTTCATTACAAAAAACCCTGGGTCGGTTCATCAACAATATTATTAGTGCCACACTATATCAGTAATATTAATACTAACATCTTAATAATGTTGAATTAGTCATTGGAATAATCATGATCACAACATTGCCAGTATAATGAATATTTGCTGCTGGTGTATAAGACATCAGACAGCAGTGCAGCACACTGGATTTGGAACAGAGCTATAAGAGAAATACATATGAATGTATTCTTAAGACATTTTGGGCCAGATTTACTAACAGCTTGCGGCAGCGCAAATGGCTCTTTTGGTGTAAAAAAAACCCTACTGTGGGTATTTACTAAAGACACACCGTGAGAATTCGTGCTGAAAAGGCGTACGAGTGCTGGTTTGAAATATATCAAATCAGTATGTAACAATTATTCACTTTTTAGATAAAATAACTCTAAAAAGTTCTTATCGCGTTTCGCTCTTGCATTAGCCTCGCTTGCCGTTCTGATTCTGCATGCGTGGCGGGCGGCTACATTTGAAACACAACATGGGAGGCTTGAAAATGATAAATACAAATTTTGGTTCAAACGTAGACCAAATCGTCAAGTAACCTTCTCCAAAATCTGCAAAAATTAAATTTTTCTCCATTTGAGCCACGTAAAAAGTGTATAAGCCGTGGGTTCGCCACAGGATTGCGGGGATGGCGCATAATTTAAATAATTCCGGCAAGTGTAGCTTTAATAATGCGAAATATTTCTGCACAAGTGTATTGTAATGAATGAATGTAATCATGAAATAAATCTACAGACACAAGCAAAATAAAATAACCGGGCGAAAGAGTGTCTTTATTTTAGAATTCCACTTTCAGAGCTGGCCTTCAGATTTTTTTTCATGAGCCCTGTTCCTGAACGGCATATACAAATCCTACACAAAGTAGACTGCATTATTTGGGATTATACCTGACCGAAGTAATAAGTAATATTTTTCCATCTGTTTCCTCTACATACTTTATAAATCTTGCTTGTTTGTCATAACCACAGGTTATTGTAAACGTTTTTAATTCAGCACCCACCGACAGGTAATCTGTCTCAGACACATTTTTAAACGCACACATTCGTTCCCTTTCGTTTATATTATTCCCATGCATGAGATTGTAATTGCTTTTAATATTGTTGATTAATTTTACATTGAAGTATGCTTTAAAAAATGTACAACTTTTTGTGAGGCAAATGCATTCCGTATTCTTTATATAAACATTCTGCTCTTGAAATACTTGTTGTTGTTACAGTCTCTACAGGTCAACATTTTACACAATCATCAAAAAGCTATGCAATAACTCATGTATCTATATTATTTGTGAATGGTTGCACATCTGTAAAGGATTAAAACCGTACAAACACGCTATGAACGTGCCGCTTGCACATCACGTTTTAATAATTTGATTTTACCATAAATATCAGGTACAAGAAAACTAGAACGGTTTTACCAAAGTAATATAGAGCCTTAATTAACATTTAAAAGCCACGTTTTTCAACTAAAACAAAATAAAAATAAACTTAATTGCTGACCCATCCTACATCAGAAGTGAACTCAAGATGACGAAGCGCAATAGATCATCTCATTGGGCCCTGTTATACACTCAGCACAATGTGTATTTTTTGCTAGTTTCAGCCTGACACATTTATCATTTTCACGTCCTGCACCACGTTGTTTGAATAGCAAATGCATTTGCGCCCATTTGTGCACCCATGGGCCTGCTGGTCTGAAAACGAGGTGTGTTCAGGTGCATTGTTGGTGCGTTGTTATTTTGAGGGACTGAAATAGACTGAAACCTGGTCTAAAGTCAACGGCGCAATATTTTTTGGTTTTTAATGAATGCGTTAGTAATATGCGGCTATAGGCGGGTCACAGCGCACGTACATTCTGCTTATTACAAACATAACGGGACGCCAAGCAGCACACAAACATGCCAAATATTACAAATAAGTGGAAAAGTGTAAAGGACTATTATTGTTTACATAAAGATAAAAAATCTGGCTTGTCCTGTAGGTGTTCTGCTCGCACACGAGGAGATGCATTTCCTCTCTGGAGAAGCGTCCAGTCTTTGCTCTTGTAAATTCCGCTGTGTAAATAGCGAGTCCGCCATGGCGCGAGTGCAACTTGCTCTTAAAGGGAATGGAGATGAGACTCTGATTTGGTTTACTGCACGTTTTGCCCAAAACACACCCATGACTAGGGAATAGGGAAAACCCTTTAAGAGCATGTGCCTGGCACGCAGACCATTTTCTCCGCCCTTAAAATAGGCCCATTATCTTAAATACGCATTATATCAAGAAATAAATACAAATGAACATCAGCTTGCATGTATCAACTCTAATAACTCTAATAATGGCCAATGTGTCAACCACAAAACCTAAAACAAATAATACTAAATAAAGACAGAAAAAGTGACTAAAATCAAAAGACAATGAAAGAAAGTTTAGGCAGTTTTCTGAATGTTAGTTTAGAGGAGAGCATTGCATATGTTGTATAAAGTTGTATTTAAAAAAAAAGAAGCAAATCAATGTAAGGGGGAATGATAGTCATTTAATTTGTTAATTTGATAGTCAACCCTGTTTTTGCGACTGACCGTATTGTATATGCATTTGTAGGAGTTTCCTCTTCAGATGCAAACTTCATGGGAGGAGATTATTTCATTGAATCACACAACAGGATTTACTAAGGTTTAACGCCCCCCAAAAATTACATGTCTTAAATGTCTTAAACCTTGCTCCAATTTGCACTGCTCATGGTAGATTGTGTTGGTCATTATGGAAATGAGAAATTGCGCCTGTCATTTTAATGTGCGCCTTGTTGGTAAATCACCTGCGGAAATCACTCCCATCGTGCTCAGGCTATTTTGCCCTGTTTAGTAAATCTGGCCATATATGTGCTATATCATATGTTCTATAGCTGAAGAAAGAGTGACAGACAAATCATTATTACACACAGACACTGTTGTGCTGATACCTGTTTAATTATATATGAGCTCACATTAGACACAACAGATCAACACATCCACATCCCAGCAGGCTGTGCAACACACTGTTTGAATCACCAGTGACATTTAGCTTCTTTCTCCTCTATCTCTCTTCTGTTCTTCATCTGTTATTTTTCTGTTTCTCTTATGTTCTTCTTCTGTTACTTCTCTGTCTGACTTCTGTTTCTCCTCTATTCCTCTTCTGTTCTTCCTCTGTTACTTTTCTGTTTTTCTTCTGTTCTTCTTCTGTTACTTCTCTGTCTGACTTCTGTTTCTCCTCTATTCCTCTTCTGTTCTTCCTCTGTTACTTTTCTGTTTTTCTTCTGTTCTTCATCTGTTACTTCTTGTTCTTCATCTGTTACTTCTTGTTCTTCCTCTGTTACTTTTCTGTTTCTCTTATGTTCTTCTTCTGTTACTTCTCTGTCTGACTTCTGTTTCTCCTCTATTCCTCTTCTGTTCTTCCTCTGTTACTTTTCTGTTTTTCTTCTGTTCTTCTTCTGTTACTTCTCTGTCTGACTTCTGTTTCTCCTCTATTCCTCTTCTGTTCTTCCTCTGTTACTTTTCTGTTTTTCTTCTGTTCTTCATCTGTTACTTCTTGTTCTTCATCTGTTACTTCTTGTTCTTCCTCTGTTACTTTTCTGTTTTTCTTCTGTTCTTCATCTGTTACTTCTCTGTCTGACTTCTGTTTCTCCTCTATTCCTCTTCCGTTCTTCCTTTGTTACTTCTCTGTCTGACCTCTTTTTCTCTTCTATTCCTCTTCTGTTTCTTCCTCTGTTACTTCTCTGTCTGACTTCTGTTTCTCCTCTATTCCTCTTCCGTTCTTCCTCTGTTACTTCTCTGTCTGACCTCTTTTTCTCTTCTATTCCTCTTCTGTTTCTTCCTCTGTTACTTCTCTGTCTGACTTCTGTTTCTCCTCTATTCCTCTTCCGTTCTTCCTCTGTTACTTTGCTGTCTGACTTCTGTTTCTCTTCTATTACTTTTCTGTTTCTCTTCTGTTCTTCCTCTGTTTCACTTCTGTTTCTCTTTTGCTCTTTTTCGGTTTCTCCATCTTTTCTCTTCTGTTCTTCCTCTGTTACTTTTCTGTTTCTCCTCTGTTGTCTTCTGATCTTCCTCTCTTTCTCTTCTGTTTCTTCCTCTGTTTCTTGTTTGTTTTTCTCTTGATAACGGCTGGACTCTGCATCAGTGGGAATATGATGATTCGGCTGAACATGTGAGTCTTTAAATTCATTTTGGCATCTTTGCACATGATTTTTAAATCACCGCATGCTGCATCATTTGCACTCATGAATATAAACATGTGTCCTTCACTCGCCTATAGATGTTTAATATTGCATCAAATGGTTTTGTTGTTGCCAGCAGAGGAAGAGAATGAGTATAGACTCATGTTTTCAGGTTTCTTATTATCTTGACAAAAGCTGGCAATATGAGAGAGTTAATGGTCCTCTTTTCTGCTAGATCCTGCCAGGCATATGTACAGGATATGAATAAGCATGATCTTTTAAATTTCTTAATTTTAAAAAGGTCTGCCCAGCATTTTCTGTACAATTATCATAAAAAGGTATTTTGTTGGTGTCAAAATTGTTCTATTTATTTGTACAGTACATTTATTCAGTTCTATTTTGATTCCTCATGTTTGATTTTAAAAGCACTTGTGCTTTGGTCTGTTTTCCAGGAGTTATTTCTCACGGACCTTCATGCTGAGAGCACGTATTCAGTGACCGTCGCCGCTTACACGACCAAAGGAGACGGAGCACGCAGCAAACCCAAGCTGGTCACCACCACCGGAGCCGGTAGGTTGAGAGTCATTTGTTTCTCGGTGTGGTCTGAAACAGACTGAAACTTTTAGCCTGCAGCCATTAACAGTGAATGCCTGTAATTGCCCTCACGGTGATGACGGCGATTGTAATTCCACTCACCTACCGCTCTGACTTTGAAATGCTCGCAGGGGTTAAGAATATAATGGAGAAATCTGTCAGGAAAATGGCAAAAGAGAATTTCTTTGTTCAGAAGAAAGGAATCTGGATGATCACTGAATGGCTTTATAAGTACAGGAGCTTTCTGTTGTACCTCTAATAGCGCTGTTATTCAGCTCTCTGAAAAGCCTTTTATTTCACTCTCATTCTTCAGTGTACGTCTGTGAAAAGGCACACAGTATCGCTGTTGATTTCTGTTTGACATTACATCATTATAACCTGTCAACCCTGTCAAAGCGTCTGGGACTGGAAAATTAAGGAAATAGATCAACATTGGGAGAATCTGTTACAGTATGTTAGATCAGTGCTTCAGCTGCTTAAACTCAGATTTTACTTTACACATCATATGCAACTGTGTTTGATTCAGCCACTGTGTCAATGGGATCTGCATTAAAAACTAATCAGTCAACTTTGGTGAAAATAAGTCAATTACCAACTACACATATTACACATATTTTGTTTAAATGTTTCCCTTCATAGATTAAAGGTAAGACAGTTGAAATCTCAGTATGGCTATGCTTGCCTGTAGGCAGTGGTTCGAACAACCCCCACCCCAACACATCCCAAACCAGCCCCCCCCCTGTCAAAGGAAGCACTTCATTTGAACCTCTCATGCAAAAGATGTGCCGCATAAAGAGCGGAACACACCGCGCTTCTGTTAACATCACAGTTTATACTACAATTAATACTACTTTAATCTTTTAACTACTGTACTCCAGGTTTGTGATGGATTATGAACCAAAATGCTTCTACATTTATCATTATTAATCAGCATGTAATGAGCATTTCATAATATGTTTTAGAAAATGATTTAGAGATAGAATCAGTTCTAGTATGAATGGCATGGAAAGGCAAATTTTTTTAACTTTGTTTTCTGTTCATGATGGGAGCGTTTCATTTGTTACATTATGTATGTTCAGTAGTTTTTATTTCAAAATATTTAAATGGGCCACTCAGACTTTTTAAGAGAGCAACACTAATAGATGTTATTGAACACTCATAAATAAATAATTCATGTAACTCTTCTATTCCTACATCATTAGGATAACTAGTGGCGATGTGGGCAGCCCAGTGGCCATTTTTGAAGATGTGCCATGAGAAAAGGCTTACAGAAATCAAAATGTTTGTGACATCAAGCTCAAATAAAGACATAACTTTGTTAGACCTGTGACTTCAAGACCATTGGATTTCTCGGGTCTCCAACAAACAGGACCCTGTCTTGCATTGTTCTGGGACTGTAATATTATATAATCTATAATATTTTTAATGAAAACATTATGATATCACTGCTTGTTAACAAAGCAGTGCCAGCAGACGAGCTAATCCAGCACCAAAAATTGTCACTAAAATGAAGTATCTGAACTGAATGAAGTATTTTGAGAAAAACAGGCAACAGGCCTGCTATGCCATTGTTTTTAAATACATATGCAAGTGCTTTATGCACAAAAATTTTTTTTCTCAGGGCTCACGTGAAGCTACGATATTAATACACTGTGCATGGATACATTAAGTGTGATCTGCTTTTTTGGACTGATGTCATCAGATTTGTAATGAGAACCTTAAACATCTTCAGTTTTTACACCTTAACTCGTGATAGTTAAAACAGAAATGAAGAAAAGGCATCATGACTTAATGTAACATTTGTGCTTTTGACATATTTGGCAGCACATTATGTCTTACCTGTGCGTTTGTTTCCAGTTCCTGAAAAGCCTCGTCTCATGGTCAGTCCAACAAACATGGGCACAGCTCTGCTGCAGTGGCACCCTCCTCCCAACACACACGGCCCTCTGCAAGGTTACCGCCTCCGATTCGGCCGCAAGGACGTGGAGCCCCTGACCGTCATCGAGTTCTCCGAGCGTGAGAACCACTACACCACCAAAGAGATCCACAAGGGGGCGTCCTACACCTTTCGCCTCTCCGCCCGCAACAAGGTGGGGTTCGGAGAGGAAACGGTGAAGGAGATCTCCACATCCGAGGACACGCCCTCCGGCTACCCACAAGGCATCGTAGCTGAAAGTAGTACAACGACTACCATTCAGGTCAGCTGGCAGCCTGTTGCGCTAGCCGAGCGTAACGGAGCCATTGTCAAATACGCCCTTCAGTACAAAGACATCAACAGTCCTCGCAGTCCTTCCGAACTGTTTATTACCGCCCCCGAGTCCACCGTCATCCTGGATGGCCTTAAAGCAGACACCACGTACGATATTAAAATGTGTGCCTTCACCAGTAAGGGCGCCGGGCCTTACAGTCCTAGCGTCCAGTTCAGAACGCAACCCATCAACCAAGGTAGGAGGCTCACGACACCCCTCCGCCCCCGTTCGCCCTCTCCCACAAGCAAACGTCATCTCTGACACAGAGCATGGTGTTTCTCAGGAGGAAATTGGAAGTTAGCGAATGTCAAATTAGCCTCTAGCATAGCTAGCTTTGAGTGTTTCAATTAGCGTCCTTGAGGAAGTTTAGCATCGGGAGTCAATGGTAAGGTGAAAGGTAAGCAGTAAGCTCTGGGATAGCCCTGTAAAGTCGTGGGCTAGAAGGGGTCTCAGGTAAGACTGTGGTTGACTAGAAACCGTTCTGCCGCTGTTGCCTAATTCATCTGCCCCACCTTTCTTTTAGCAGTGTTTGCAAAAAATTTTCACGTGAAAGCTGCCATGAAGACATCTGTGCTGCTGACGTGGGAGATCCCCGACAACTACAATCCTGCTCAACCGTTTACAGTAAGACTTTGAAATCAAATGAAGCATTCTCCTGTGATGTTGTTGATTCATATCCTATATATGATCCTGTGCTGCACATCTAGGATGTGTTCCAAAAGATTTCCTGTATACTGTCTTCATTGGCAGATGTGTTCTAAGTGTGGCCCAAATGTGAAGTAACCTTCTCATGCCCTACATGTCCTCCGTAAAAGTAGTGCGCCGGAGATCTGACTAACTACAGTTAGCATGTTATGCTAAGCTGCACTATTAGGCAAAAGCACAAGATCAAAGTCAAAGTCAGCTTTATTGTCAATTCTGCCACATGTACAGTACATACAAATGGAGGATTGAAATTGCGTTACTCTCAGACCCCAGGTGCTTACAGATAACATAGAATAACATATATCAAAAAAATATATCAAATCAAATTACAGATAAATACAAAATCTATATATATACACAAAACAACTTTACAAGCAAGGGATATGTAACCGAAATAATTGTGCAAACCAAAGAAATAATCAACAGTGCAGATGAGATAAACAGCAGAGCAGATTAAATAAACAGCAGCGTAGATGAAATAAACAGCAGCGTAGATGAAATAAACAACAGTGTAGATGAAATAAACAGCAGTGCAGATGAAATAATCAAATCAAATGGTGCAGATGAAATAAACAACAGTGTAGATGAAATAAACAACAGTGCAGATGAAATAATCAAATCAAATGGTGCAGATGAAATAAACAACAGTGTAGATGAAATAAACAACAGTGCAGATGAAATAATCAAATCAAATGGTGCAGATGAAATAAACAACAGTGTAGATGAAATAAACAGCAGTGCAGATGAAATAATCAAATCAAATGGTGCAGATGAAATAAACAACAGTGTAGATGAAATAAACAGCAGTGCAGATGAAATAATCAAATCAAATGGTGCAGATGAAATAAACAACAGTGTAGATGAAATAAACAGCAGTGCAGATGAAATAATCAAATCAAATGGTGCAGATGAAATAAACAGCAGTGCAGATGAAATAATCAAATCAAATCAAATGGTGCAGATGAAATAAACAGCAGTGCAGATGAAATAATCAAATCAAATGGTGCAGATGAAATAAACAACAGTGTAGATGAGAAACACAACAGTGCAGATGAAGATATCAACAGTGCAAATGTAATGTAGTGCAAAGCTTATCGTCTGTTTTAAAGTGTCAGGAGAGCAGGCTTGTTTAACTGACTTAGAGGTAGTTAGTTGAGGAGGCTCAGACCACTACTGAAAAGGGGTTGAGCAGTCCAATGTTCCATAAAGTGACAAAGTGACAAGTGCGGGACAGAGTATGATGTGGGAAGGGATGGATGGGTTCAGGGTTCAGAGATGCGTGTGGCAAGGGAGGGGAGGGTCGGAAGGGAGTTTAGCTTCCTGACTGCCTGGTGTATGAAGCTCTCCTTCAGTCTGCTGGTCCTGGCCTGGAGACTCCGAAGCCTCCTCCCTGATGGCAGCAGACTGAAGAAGCTGTGTGACGGGTGGGTGGGATCACCTGCAATGCAGAGGGCTTTGCGGGTGAGACGGGTACCAAAAATGTCCTGGAGGGAGGGGAGAGAGACACCAACGATCTTCTCAGCTGCTCTCACTATGCGTTGGAGGGTCTTGCGGCACGATGCGTTGCAGGCGCCATACCACACAGTGATGCAGCTGGTCAGGATGCTCTCGATGGTGCATCTGTAGAAGGTGCACATGATGGGGGTTGAGGCTCTGGCTCTTCTCAGTTTGCGGAGAAAGTAGAGACGCTGTTGTGCTTTCTTCGCCAGTGCTGCAGTGTTGTTAGTCCAGGAGAGGTCCTCAGTGATGTGCACACCCAGGAACTTGGTGCTGCTCACTCTCTCTACGGTCGCACCGTTGACAGTCAGAGGAGCATGCTGAGTGTGCGCTCTCCTGAAGTTGACAACAATCTCCTTTGTCTTCTCCACGTTCAGAGAGAGATTGTTGTCACTGCACCACCTGGCCAAGTGGCTCACCTCACTCCTGTAGTTTGTCTCATCTCTGTTGCTGATGAGACCCACCACAGTTGTGTCGTCCGCAAACTTGATGAAGAGGTTGGAGTCATGTGATGGTGAGCAGTCGTGGGTCAGTAGGGTGTAGAGGAGGGGGCTAAGTACACATCCTTGGGGGGCCCCCCAAGATACTCATATATTGGCTTAATTTTTGTTCACATTGAAGAATTTTGTTGAATTCTCTTGGGTATCTATAGTCAGCAGTTCACACATTTGTTTGGCCATCTAGTGCATTCTGGGACTTGCAACATAACTTTGCAGTAAACTTTTTGGTGACAGAATTTACTGATAGGTGATTCTGAACGCACTCTCTTTCACATTAGATGATGTGACATCAGGTTTGAGGTTTGGATGGTTTCTTGTAGATCTTGTATGATAATGGACAAAGCGTGGAGGTGGATGGGAAGCTAACGCAGAAGCTCATCACAAACCTTCAGCCAGAAACCCAGTATTCATTCCTGCTCACTAACCGTGGTAACAGTGCCGGAGGTCTACAGCACCGTGTCTCCAGCATGACAGCACCTGACATACTGCGCACCAAACCCTACCTGATCGGCAAGACGGCTTCAGACGGCACGGTCACGGTCGAGCTACCCACCGTACAGACTACAGAGAAAGTGAGGTTAGTGCCGGATCCTTCTAACATCAAACCAACACATTCATTATAGAAAAAACAGCAACCAAGCATTATCTCCTCCAGTGAGGCTTCACCTAACACCAAAGCCTTGAAGTGAAAGTGAGGCAGTGAAGTTTGTGTGTTGGCAGGTTATTGATGTGTTTACTGAGGAACTCTCTTTTCCGTCAAACGTGCCGTTAATCCAGTGTCATCCCGGTGGATTGGAAAGTCCAGATTGATTCGCTCTAATCTTGATGGATGTCCTTCTGCTGTCAATAGAACCTTAAATCTCTCTCTCTCTCTCTCTCTCTCTCTCTCTCTCTCTCTCTCTCTCTCTCTCTCTCTCTCTCTCTCTCTCTCTCTCTCTCTCTCTCTCTCTCTCTCTCTCTCTCTCTCTCTCTCTCTCTCTCTCTCTCTCTCTCTCTCTCTCTCTCTCTATGTCTGCCTGTAGGGGATACTACATTGTGGTGGTCCCTCTGAAGAAACAGCGACCCGGAAAGTTCATCAAACTCTGGGACAATCCGGACGAGATGAATCTGGAAGAGGTATGAAATCAACTCATCTGCTCAAAGAGAGAGAGTTTCACACGTGTGAGGGTCAGAATACTGAAAACACCACAGGAAAACTGCCGTTATCATGACGTGGTAGATTTGAACACTGAAACAATGCAGAATTGACAACTCTCTTGTTTAGTTTTTTCATTGTGACATCAGACTGTATGGGCTGAGCAGTGGGCGGGGCTTAAGTCAACAAAGTTTCATTAAAGACTTACATCAGTAAATAAGTGCGACAGACGCTTCTACAGACACATGCAGTTGAGAGGAAAGAAGAGAGAGAGAGAGAGAGAGAGAGAGAGAGAGAGAGGTCGTCCATCGTCACTTCCACTCATGCAAATCTGTTTCTGCCAGCGAATAAAAACCGGAACAAAAGATGTTCTTTATGTGAAGGGCGGCAGAGGAAGCGTGTGTCATAACTCCAGCAGACTAATATTATTTTTAGCCAGAGTAAATATTAGAAAGGGTTTTTATGTAGCACAGAGATTCCCTCTGACTGCCCGGCACGCTGCCAACATGAGCACGGATGCCCGGGAACAACCACACAGAGATCTTCTCTCTGATTGGATGATGACCTCATTGATGTGTCCCACCCCTCCCCCCAGCAGCTGGTTCTGTAAAACCTGGTCATGATCATTCAATGTGCTCCATTACTGAAGACACAAACAAAATATTTGTCCAACATGAGCTGAAACAGACACATTCTCCAATCACTTCAGCAAAAAGGAGAGAAAGTGTTTTTCCCTCCAGCACGCACACACACAATTTATTTGACTGTCAATATTTGAAGTCGTCTGTTCAAAGTGACTCAAGGGCAAAAGGACTGAAACCGTTTTGACGACTTCAACAGGAATGATAGAAACCTTTATCAGAGCTTCATTCCTGCTCACGGCGACACCGGCTGACTACCACACACACACACGCGCGCGCGCGCTGTTTATGTTGAATAAACACAGGCAGACAGAAACACACACCACTTGATAATGTTTACTGAATGTATTCTGAACAGAAGTCCAGTAATATTAATATTGTCTTATTTAATATTTAATACATGATCACTATAACTGCATTTACTTAAATGCTACTTTTAATGGTTAGAAATGCACAAATACATGCTGTTAGATAAACAATGTAATCATTGAAATTGAAATGTGTGCTGATGTAATGAAACAATAATTCTTTATTCATTTTACTGTCACTCATTATTGAACATTGACAGTTTTGTGTTGTGCTTTGATCAGATTTTTCTCTCTGTTGCAGTTGTTGCGTGAAATCAACCAAACGAGTCACGCTCTTCGCTTCCGCAGACAGGTGGAGCTGAAGCCGTACATCGCAGCGTTTTTTCACGAGATGCCCACCGAGTTCACTCTGGGAGACTCAAAGATGTACGGTAACTTTGAGAACAAGCAGCTGTTGAACGGACAGGAGTACGTCTTCTTTGTGCTCGCTGTGCTGGAGATTTCAGACAATGTGAGTTTGAGCTTTCTACTGATTCTACTGTCTGGCTGCTGTTGTGTTCAGTCAGAAACTCTGTGTTCTACATAGACAGCATATTAAAGCATCATAAACACACACACCTCATGCCAGTGTTCCATTGAGAAAAATAACCCTAACACACGTATCGGGATGGGGAAGAACAATCCCAGAATGCATTGTGATGAGTCTGTCTGTCCATCCTGCCCGTGTGTGTGTGTGTGTGTGTGTGTGTGTCTGTCCGTCTCACAGGGGAAACCCTGCAGAGCTCTGAGATAACTGCCTTTACTTTAATAGCAGCTGAGTCTTATCAGCTACACTGCAGAGAGAGAGAGAGAGAGAGAGAGAGAGAGAGAGAGAGAGAGAGAGAGAGAGAGAAAGTGTTATTGTGAATGCTGACAGACAGACAGATGGAAGGAATGTTCATTTATTTCTCTAGATTCTCACACTGAACATACATGTGAAATAAATATGTGGAGTTCACATTTTACACATATAGTGTGTTGAAAGGAAATGGGATGTGAATGGAGTTGTGGGCTTACTACACACACACACACACACACACACACACACACACACACACACACACACACACACACACACTAATGCAGTATTGCCTTCAAAAATCTGAAGAATAATTCAGCATTCATACTGATCATGAACTTACATTATAATCATAGTGTGTGATAAATGTATTAAACAGGGTTGACATTGAGAGATCAGAATGACAGGAGGAAGAAAACTTTAATCTGAGCTGATGATTTGTGTTACTGACAGATGAGCTGAGACATTCACCTGTGTTTGTTTCTTGCAGATGTTGTACGCGGCGAGTCCGTATTCTGACCCGGTGGTGTTTGCAGACATTGATCCACAGCCCATCATAGATGAAGAGGAGGGTTTGATCTGGGTTGTGGGTCCTGTGCTTGCTGTCATCTTCATCATCTGTATCGTCATCGCCATCCTGCTCTACAAAAGGTAGAAACTGTGGAGAAACACAAATATACAGTATATGAACTCATCACTCATCCCATAATACTGCCAACAACACCAGAGCGGTTCACACACATAGAAATGCTCTTGAACAAAAACATTTAAAACAATGATTCCTAACTATGTAAATGACAGGGCTAGTTTTATTTAGTAGAGGTGTAATGCTTTTCAATATCTCACTAGTTACTAATATACTCAACTCAAGTTTATTTATATAGCGCTTTTTACAATTTTCATTGTTGCAAAGCAGCTGTATATGAGACAAAATTACTATAAGCAAAGCATTCAATTTGTAAAAAGTAAGAACATCAAACTGAATAAATACACCCCAATTTCACACACCCCCAAAATGTAAGAACATGTGAGAAAACACAGGCACACAACACACACTCATCAAACACACACAAGTACATACCCACCCATATTCAAAACAGACGTACAACACACACACACACACACACACACACACACACACACACACACACACGTAGTGTTATTACAGGGAATCACACACAGAAGATATAGGAAAGAGAAACACAGGTAACATATTATACAAACTATAAATTCCTATATGGAGTATTAAAGGAATTAAATAAATTATGCAGGATGATTACATTTAAAGTGATATTAGAAATACAAAAACTTCTAAAGCTGATGTCGGCAGCCCGCCCGCTCGAGCAAATAGTGCAAAACAATATGCAATATAGAGCTGTGATGATATGACATCTGTTTAATTCTATTGCTTGAGCTGCCAAAACATCAGAACATGACCTGCGTCGACATACAGCTGCAGAAATAATTAAGAGACCCTTTCAAAGCATCATTTCAGTTTTTCTGAATTTACAATTTATAGGTACAGTAGATGTTTAGGTGAAACTATCGTTCTTGTTTCATTCTGTGAACTACAGTAAACAATATTTTTACCACATTTCAAATAAAAATATTGTTTCTATTTGCATTTATTGATGAGACCTGCAGAAAGAGGTGAAAATAAGAGAAAAGATGCTCTGTGTTTTTTCTGAACTCAAATACTGCCAAGAAGTTCATATTTACTTTTAAGCAATACAACAGTATAATTTAAACATGTATTTAGTAGGGATGCACCAATAGGATTTTTTGGGTCCGATACCAATTTTAACTACCATTTATCGGGCGATACCGATATTGGTATCACCCACGTGATTTACGGCACTGCTTTCCCAACGCATGTGTGACAAACTATATTTTATATCTTGTTTTATCAAGTATTTACTTATTTTGCTCATAGCAAAACGTTGGATTATTCAAAAGACATACAACCAGGGCTATAGACTAACATTTCAGAGAGGTGGCACTGGTAGCACCAGCCCTTAAATTTGATAGCACTCGAGTTGTGGGGTGAGACAAAAAAACATCCAAACGTGTTTAATACACCAGTAGAATAATTACAAATTAATACAAATCATTATTGATAATACACAAACTCTTTTTCAACACTTCAACCATATTTAAAGCACATCTTTAACAAACTAAAATTATTGTATGTTACTTTTTCCTTTATCTGTTGTGAACAACTCATATAAGGTGAACACAATTCCTTTATTATCAGTGAGTGTTTTGGGCCGTAATTTTCGTAATTTTGTCTGTTTCAAAGTAAGAAGACGTGAAAGAGAACTCAGTTTAGTATTTCGCGCTCTGACTGTCTGGGCGCGCGCATAAGATATCTCACACAACCTGAGAGAACTGAAGGCTGCATTGATACGGATGTTGTTTCCTGCATTAGCCTCACACTGTATCGCAACATATTTCGTTATATTTACTGTTTTGTACTTTAGCCGTGGAAATTTTTGCATTCTGCAGGCAAAACATATTTATTTTATTAGCAAAAGTGAGCGCTTCACTCGTCTGCTCTGTCGATCCTTCTGCTTCACCTTTAGCACTGAATGCGCCTCCGTCTGCGCATTTCGGGGTCGGGGCACTGATAGATAAGCCAATGGCTGAAGGAGGGGAGGCGTAATGGAGTGACTGGATGTGCGTTTTATGTGATAACATAAAACGGGGCAGTTGTGGACTAATGGTTAGAGAGTTGGACTCGTAACCAGAAGGTTGTTGGTTTGATTCTCAGTACCGGCAGGAAACAACTGACGTGTCCTTGATCAAGGCACCTTACCCCCGTTTGCTCCCCGGGTGCTGCAGTGTTAGCTGCCCACTGCCCCGGTGTATGTGTGTTCACGACTTGAAGTGTGTGTGTTCACTATTCACTGGTTGGGTTAAATGCAGAGGTCACATTTCGGGTATGGGTCACCATATCTGACAAAAAATAGGTCACTTCACTTCATAACCTGGATTTTTATTGCCAATTTCACATTGCTGTTGAATGACTTTGTCACTGCTGAGGTTTGATTTTATGGAAATTCAACAGACACTGGACTGGAATGAGCACAATACATGTAGAAATGATGGTGGTCTCTTAATTCTTTCTGTGGCGGTATATTGTATCATTTCATGTTGTCTGCGTGAGTGCGTGCATGTATGAGATGTCTCATACTAACACTTTTCTCTCTCCTGTCGCTTTACTGGAGCAGTCAACCAGACAGGTAAGAGACAAAAAGAGTGTGTAAGGATGTATACATGTGTAGGACGCACAGATTTGGATGAATGATATGAGTGTGTTCATCTCAGCTGAGACTTCAAGAGTTGATTTCCATCAGATCTTGTTTGGGTTTTTTTTAGGAAAAGGGCGGAGTCAGAAGCCAGGAAGGGCAGTTTGCCCAGTGGTAAAGAAATGCCATGTCATCACCCCACAGACCCGGTGGAGTTACGCCGTCTGAACTTCCAAACACCCGGTGAGAAATACTCACCATCACCATCATCAACAACAAGTGCCTTGAGTTTCAGTCACACATTCTCATAAAAACGTTTTGATCATTTTCAAATATATTCAGCTGACTTTTGTCCAAACAATCCTCTGATTATTTGACTGCTCGCCCGTTCACATGCTGTGAATACAAAACATGTTTGATACTGAGAGATACAGAGCCAATGAGAGGGAGAGAGCTTCACCAACCAGATGTTGTGCTCTTTAATATCTGAAACATCATGAAAGACGGTGTCCGAACCGTCAACTGTGCGTGTGTTATGAGGAAGAGTGAATCTCAAACAGCTTTAACATGAGACATGAATTTTTAAAGTTGAAGAATATAATATATTTACACTCATGTTGTACACATCACACCTGAAAGACACAGGATTGATGAAGTTAGAAAACTATTATCAGAATGGCTTCGGGTTGCGTGATATAAACATGACAGGGTTTGTGTTTTGGTGTTTGGAGAGCGATATTCCCGTACACTCCATCTCTTTATTAGAGCGACTCTCAGGCTCTTGGAGAAGCGTCAGCGTCCTCCATTTTCTCTTCAGGCAGCTGAAGATCTCTCTCTCTTTCTCTCTCTTTCTGTCGGTGTCTCTTCAGCCTCTGCATTAGCCCTGCTCTCTCCAAACCCTTGATGCCTGTCATACGGTCACCCCCCCTCATCTCAATTTTCATCTTGAGGGTGCTTGATGTGGTTTGGTGGAATGGCAGTTTCATTGTCAGAGCGGCTGGTAATGGGTCTTGAGAGGCGGTGGATGGCAGCTCTCTCCCGCTGCCTCCATTAGCTAATGCCCTCTTCTATCAGAGCGCAGATGAAAGAAGCGCACCATCCGGCCCTGCGTGCATGCGTGCGTGTGTACGGCCTCTTTTCTCTGAGAGCGCCGCAGCGACACGCAGCCTGTTGTTATGCAAACCGCTTATCAGAGAGCAGCGTCTGCTCCTCGTCTCCTCTACACACGCGTGTTCTCATCCCAACACGTGCTTGCGCGTTACCACTTCTATACATTACCAGTACAAACAAACATGTCTGGTATCATGCATCATCTTTTCTGTTCTTGTTAGAATAGTTTGTGTGTCGTTTGGGTTTGGTTTTCAACGTTTTGTTGTGCGATCGTCTTCATTTCCATATTTTGTCAAATGTTATCTGTTTATTACTAACAAATGAAAGTAGAGATCAGAGCTGTCACAATATCAGATTGACCAATAATGCTATCAGTCAAATTCATCTTTAATTTTCGGTATTAATGTGAATGTAGCGAGGCAAAGAGGGAGAGCGAGACAGAGAGAGAGAGAGAGAGTTTGTAACCGCTGTGACAAAACTACTGGGTCAAAGTTTTAACCAGACAGGTTTTTTTTTTTTGTCATTTAATAATTTATTTGTATATTGCTATGAATCTTTACGACTTATTTCACTTGATTCTTGTTTTTCTTTAGTTGAAATTTTTTTACATAACATTTAGGCCTTTATTTGATTTGTTTTCTATTAATAGAAAGGTTGTAATAGCTTTATTTGACTATACTCTGTATTGAGATCTTGTCACTGAATTATGATCTTGTACAGTACGTGTAATATTAACACAATATCAGTGTTCACGGTTATTAATATGGTGGTATATTGTGACAGCTCTAGTAAAGAGTTAAAGTGTCTGCATATCTTCTGCCTCTTTTTAGTTTGGATAGTTAGCGATCACCGCATTTGCTTGTTTTAGCGTGTCAGCTGCGTATGATTTATCCACGTCCCCTTTTCCTCCGCAGGTTCAGCCGCTTCGGTTTACCCCAGTAACCTTCATTTGTCAAGTTAGTCACTCTTGTTTCTACATATGCCGCTGTGTTTCTTCATTTCCATCATCTGCATTCACTTCATCTTCTCGCTACGCTTTACCTCACGTGGCGCAGGAGGCGGGGTTTGTTATGTCACATCCTGTAGACTCATTGTCAGCTGTTATATTCAGCATTTAATGTTTCATTTCTCCAGCGTGTTTGTTAACGCTTGCGGATAAGAGAATAACATTCTTCTCTTCATTAAAGACGCTCTTCTGTGCGGCTTCTGTCTTCATTGTCTTCGAGCATGTGACTGCTTCGTCCAATCATACGGGCCGACAAAAAACCTCACATTCTCCATCCTCTATAATGGTCATCTCTTAATGTTTGCGTTTGATGTGTCAGTGCTAACATCAGAACCATTTGTGTGTTTGTCTTCTCTCTGCAGGGATGGCCAGTCACCCTCCCATTCCTGTCATGGAGTTAGCCGATCACATCGAGCGTCTGAAAGCCAACGACAACTTGAAGTTTTCACAGGAGTATGAGGTAACCTGCAACAGCACAGAGTAATAGCAAACCATCAGTCTTAGTAACCAACAGAACTACCACATAGCAGTGCCCTAGCAACCATAAGAACACCCTAGCAACTGCATAGCAGTGCATTAGTATGCTCTAGCCCCGAATATTTTTAATCTAGCGCCGAATGTTTTTGACCTAGAACTGCCCTGAAGAAATGCAATAAATGTTAGTTGTTTAAACTTAATTCGGCGCTGTCGCGGTTTACAACACACCCTACTCACACACAAACACACGTGACTGAGTTCATCCAATCGTACTAGAGAAGAAGACCTCCGACCAGCACAGCAGTTGAGCGTGACACGGCGAGTCTGGGACAGTCAGGGAGTGCGCAGTACCTGCTCTGAAACTTTATCTAAACAGTGGTTATAGTGAGCGACAAAACATTCATACACACGCAGAACAATCGCAACATGTTACCAAAGATAACGTGACGTTTGTTTTACAGAACGCACGTAGATCAGAGGCTTATATAAATGTGTTGTTAATATGATGCCAAATGAGATGATTTAAGTTCATAGTGACTATGTTTATGCACTCATTTTCATCTGTTCGAATAAATTCAATATGATTGCAGATTATGAAAGTGACGTTACATGTCCCCTAAATGTTGCAATACGAAAAATTCGTTTAAATGTAGGCCTACATGAAATATATCCCGAACAGAACTTCTGCGCAAGCGCACAGCTAGGGTTGCCAGATTCACGTAACATTTCCAGTCTTAAAATGTCCATTTAAAACGATGTAAAAACTAGCTCAAATGACCTTGCATACCAAAATCAACATCTGATGAAGAATATTATTCCACTTTTAACCCGCAAGAAAAAAAACAACCGTTTATAAAGTTCCTTGGTGACCAAGTTCTTTAAACGTAAGGGGACCTGGCAACACTGCGCACACTTCAAACTTCGTCTCTCACATTTGCTGAGAAAACAAAGTTTTCGAATAACAACGTTCTTTATTTACTTCATGTAATGTTATAAAAGAACACGAGCACTGTAGAATGTAGCCTTTAGCGCGTCTCCATTCCCTTAATAATGCGCGTGACATTGCCATGGATAAAACATGTTCTTTTTGTGAGTTTCGTGTGATTTTCAGTATTTGACGCAAACATTAGATAATTAAGACATACGCAGCACATTTATTTAAAGAAAATATTTGTATACACACTAAATGCAGACACTGAAACTATACACACTGTCATTTGCATGTGGTACAGTAAATTTTTGTCTCTTATACTATTCTTTATTTTATATAAAGAACAAGACTAGTCCTCATGTTTGTTTGCTGAAGTTAGAAACCTTTTCTATTAATGTGTGTGTTTGTGTGTGATTTCACTGGTGTTGTGATGACGCTGGTTCAGTCATGATGTTATCAGAGATCATCCGCTGTCTGTATGTCAGGTGTCATTTAACACACGGCACTGCTGGAAAGGTCAGCTCCATGTTATCTCCTTATCTCACCCACAAGATACGTGTCATCACCAGAGATCTCAGGAACACTACGTTACTCAGCTTTGTGATGTCACCAGATATGTGATACTTCTACTGCCTTCGTTTCTCGTTTTCTTTCGCATTTGCTACATGATACAATGTGTTAAGTTTTATGTCAATTATTGTAAAATGAGTAGTTGGAAGTTAAAGTGGAACGCTTAAAGGGTCTCAATTACCTTTTATTTATTGAGATTAAAACGTAATGACAGAACAAACTATAATAACTGATTGTCCTTTTGTTTAATGTATGTTTTAAAACTGACAACAGGCACACCATATTTCACTTAACTATATCAAAACACTAAACAGTACAAAGGCAATAAACACAGATTTTTTTATTTTTATTTTAGATTGAGAAGCATTGCAATCAAATGTGAGTTTATTGACATATAGGTAATGTACTGATGATGTGCTGTTAATAAACATAACACAGGTCAGAAACTTCTGTGAGGGGGTTCACAAGATTTCCTGTAGCTCAGCGGTTAGATCATGGTGCCAAGGTCATAGGTTCGATCCCAGGGATTGCACACACTCGGAAACAAATGTATAGAATAATGCAATGTAAGTCGCTTTGGATAAAGACATCTGCCAAATGCATAAATGTAATGTAATGTAAATGTAAGACGGAAAGGTAGAGAGTTTAGATGTGTGTTTGTTTGAGCAGCAGATGGTCAGTGTGGAGCTCACGTCCGGATCTTCAGACAGCGAGCGTGAGAAAGTGTGTGAGTTCATTGCTCTTTTGAGAGCCGTTGGCTTCTGTCGGTCTGTGGTTACTGAACATGAGGTCACGCATGGAGCTCTGCCAACACACACACACACAGAGACACACACACACACACACACACACACACACAGACAAAGTTTAGCAGATCTGGACAGATTCATCATGTTGAGTGAAAAATAACCTCTCTGTACATTTATGATTTTTCACATTTGTGTAAGGTTTGGTCAAACAAACGTGTGTGATTCCTTTAGAAGCGTGTATGAAATATCAGCGTGGATGTTTATGGTTCGTTTTGTCTGAGTGAAGCTGAGATTTGTTTGCTGTCGTCTGAAAGGGCACATCATCGGACAAAAGCAGCATTTGAAAGAGAGCACATATCCTTTAAAATCTATTCAAGCCATGAAGACATTACTGTCCCCTTTTCGCTTACGGGACCAATTTTCATTCATTCGACGGCTCCTCTGAAAACTGTAATTTGAAATTTGTCAACGCTGCGAGCCGCTGGCAGGCAGATGCGTATCATCTTTTCATTTTCAAAAGACACTGCCGAGACTGAATAATTTCATTATTAAAGTAAATGGGAAAAATTGCAAACTGCACATAAGACTGAAGCTGGGGTCATAACGCTCACAAAACCTCTTTCACATCAACACCTGTTTTCTCTCTGTCATGCGCTTCAGAAGATTTAAAGCAGCAGCGGCATGTGAGCGTCTGATTCATGAAGAGAAATAAATCTACACATATTCACTTGTTTTGTTTCTTCATTCACTCATGATGGATGTGTGGTTGAGGACAGGACTGTGATTCATTCGGTTGTGCGTGCGTGCGTGTTTAATAACAAAATCATATTTCTGATTTTCAGTCCATTGATCCCGGTCAGCAGTTCACATGGGAGCATTCCAACCTGGAGGTAAACAAACCCAAGAACAGATACGCTAACGTCATCGCTTACGATCACTCCAGAGTCCTGCTGTCTGCCATCGATGGTGCGTCGCCACTCTGACACACACACGCTCACACACACACACACACACACACACTTATTTACACACACACACACTTATTTATACACGCGCACACACTCACTTACACACGCACACTCACTCACTTACACACACACTTACACACACACACACTTACTTATTTACACACGCACACACACATTCGCTTACACACACTCTCACTCACTTATTTACACACGCACACTCACTAATTTACATGTGCACACACACACACACACACACACTCGCTTACACACACATAACACACACACACACACACACTCTCTCACTTATTTACACACACACACACACACTTATTTACACACGCACACTCACTCACTCATTTACACACACACACACACACACACACACATTCGCTTACACACACTCTCACTCACTTATTTACACACGCACACTCACTAATTTACATGTGTGCACACACACACTCGCTTACACACACATAACACACACACACTCTCTCACTTATTTACACACGCACACTCACTCATTTACACACACAGACTCACTTACACACACTCTCACTCACGCACGCACACACTCACTTATACACACACACTCACTTACACACACATAACACACACACACACTCTCTCACTTATTTACACACGCACACTCACTCATTTACACACGCACACACAGACTCACTTACACACACTCTCACTCACGCGCACACTCACTTACACACACACACACACACTCACTCACTTATTTACACACGCCCACTCACTCATTTACAGACACACACACACACACGCACGCATTGTCTGTGTGCGTGCGTGCGTGTGCAGTTTGTCTCAGTTGTGGGGTGGTGTTCTCTAAGACAAACTCTCCTGAATTAAATGCCTTTTCATTTAGCTAAACTTTTCACAATCTATATGGGATTGAAGGTGTTTTGTTGTGGGATTAAAGTTCATTATAGTGCAGTATTGTGTAAGAGAAATGAGGAAGTAAATGAATGTGCTTTGTGTCCTGTCGCTCACAGTCTGAGAATGAAATGTATTTGTTTAATTCAGCTGTGAGTGAGCAAGCGAGTGAGCGAGGTTTATCTCTCCTGTGCACGCGTGTGGGTCGCAGCACGTCCTGCAGCATTGACACACGCTGTCGGACTTTATTTACACAGTGAAAATAAAGTCAACATCTGCTGTCCGACTCCACTGGAATCATCATGATGATCATTATCATTTATTAATATCCTTTCACTTCATTTGGACTTCAGTGCTTGAAACAAGTTTTGTGGACAAATATCAGTTGTGTCCACATTTTTTTTTTTATGTTTTTGCGTTGTGTTTTGTGTGTGCAGGTATTCCTGGCAGTGATTACATCAACTCAAACTACATTGACGGCTACAGAAAGCAGAACGCTTACATTGCCACTCAAGGCCCGCTGCCGGAGACCTTCGGTGATTTTTGGCGTATGATCTGGGAGCAACGGAGTGCAAATATCGTCATGATGACAAAACTGGAAGAAAGATCACGGGTACGATTGGACATCATCACTCATGTGTTGATTTGATTGGTTGAGAATGTGTTCATGTACTAGTTTGATGTAGGTTTATACAACCCATATCTATTATTGTTAAACAGATTTTTTTATTTCTCCATTTTGACACAAATGAAACAATTCATTAGAAATAAACAATATGTGTATTATTATAATAACAATGGATAATAAATTAAACCCATGTTTGATCACTAAACTCTTTTATGCCAAAGTAGCAAAGGGACAGTTCACAGAAAAAGAAAATGTTGATTTAATCTTAGTAGAATATTTATGCACTTCCTGACCATTATATCATTTATTTCATACCAGTATTTTAGTAGTAAATTTTAGCTCCACAACTTAAAACCCAGATTTTTTAATGTTTGAGCTTGTGTACAGCCGAAGCTCGGTGAGGTCGTGTGTTGAGACGCTGAGAGTCTCGTGTTTGTCTCACGCCGGTCTGAAATGTCATTTCAACAGATCCTTGAGTTTTGTATCGTAGTCTTACGGCTTCATGCGCCGTTTACTGTTGGTGACGGTGTGTGGTTTACACGTGTGTGTGACAAAAATCTCTCATTCTCTCTCCTGACAGCGCAGCATCTGTGTAGTAATGCAGTGGTCTGGGATGAGAATGATGTCATGATCGTGTGTTCTGTTGTGTTGTTGTGCAGGTGAAGTGTGATCAGTACTGGCCCAACAGAGGAACAGAAACATACGGACTCATTCAGGTCACACTGCTTGACACGGTGGAGTTAGCCACATACTGCGTCAGGACGTTTGCTCTTTACAAGGTACACATGAAGGAAGTCCGTCTCTAAAGCATATCTCAACAAACCTTCAGCTGAGATCTCACATGTTTCATCTGTTGTGTTCAGAACGGCTCCAGCGAGAAGAGAGAGGTACGACAGTTCCAGTTCACCGCCTGGCCGGATCACGGCGTTCCCGAACATCCCACGCCGTTCCTGGCGTTCCTGCGCAGGGTGAAATCCTGCAACCCTCCGGACGCTGGACCCATGGTGGTGCACTGCAGGTTTGTGTTCTGAACGTCATACGTGCACACACAATGAATACTACACCAATAATCATTCACATCACTGAAATAGAAATTCGTGTCATTACTTAGCATTAATAAAAGAAACATTAACTGAGGATGAATGTTAGATGATAAAGATGAAGGGAATATGTGTGTGTTTTATGTTTATGGTAATGGCTGATATGAAAACGTGTGTTAAATGTTCCTCTAAGCAAAAGCAGAGAGACACGAGACCTTCCGTCGGAAAAGTGCCAGATAGAAAACAAGGATTAGCGCAGCCTTAAAATAACACATACGGCAGTTAATTACGGCTCCCAGCGGAACGCTTGAAATTGAAAAATCCTTTTTTGGCCGTCTCTTCTCTCTCGCTGAATGCAGGAATTAATATCATTCATTGGGATGGCGACTTTGAATTCCTTTGGGCTGAAATCAGATAACGGCAGACTTTAATCCATTTGAAAACAGCATCCGCCCGGCCGCAGCTCTCATCATCTGACCATTAACAAAAAAAACCTCTTTCATTCTGTCGGCCACGTCAGAAAGTTTGTGCATCTTTTGTAAAGTTTTTAAGCTGCTGGGGTGACGTGAGGCGTGTGGGCTGGAGATTATACTCCGCTGTTTGTCAGACGAAACAAAAGGCCGGCGTGCTGTGGGTCATTAACTGAAATACATTACTACTCTTGAACTGTTCAACTGACGCACAGTAGAAGCACTCGCTCTCATACGCACAGACTGAATGTGTTCTGGCTTTGGGAAGCGATGTTTTTGGGACGTGCTGAGACGCCCGTTTACTGCCGTCACCTGTAACCCGCGGGTCACTGCGAAGCGTGTGCGGTCAGACGTTACTGAACACAAAGAGAAAGACCAACCAAGTGCATGATTGATGTCACAGAGGACACACAGAGAGAGCTGCTGGTGTGTCAGTCATCTCAGAATGGCTTGAATCTCATGTTCTTCTGGAGATCAAAGAATAGTTTTAGGTGAGAATGACAGCAGGTGTGTGTTTTGACCTTTGAACAGCTGAAGAGTTTGTGTGGTAATGTAACAGAAACACATCAGAGGTATATGTGGGCAATAATGATTTCTTCTCTGTTTCTCTCGTGACGTGCAGCGCCGGCGTCGGTCGGACCGGCTGTTTCATCGTGATCGATGCCATGTTGGAGCGCATTAAACACGAGAAGACGGTGGACATCTACGGTCACGTGACACTAATGAGAGCTCAGAGAAACTACATGGTGCAGACAGAAGATCAGTACGTCTTCATTCACGACGCGCTGCAGGAGGCCGTGACCTGTGGGACCACCGAGGTCCCGGCTCGGAATCTGTACGCCTACATCCAGAAACTCGCACAGATCGAGTCTGGAGAGAACGTCACTGGAATGGAACTGGAGTTTAAGGTACGTTTGTTTGACGTGATATTTAAGATCCGTATGTCAGTCATCGGCTGTGACTCTGCTTTCCTGAACCGTCGGCTTTACGGTGGGAACGGTTTCAGATCCGTCCTGCAGAACCGAGTTTAAAAGCTGAAATATGTCGGGGAGTCTCTGAGGTTTGGCAGATTGTGTCTGGCCACAAACGCGCCGCTGGACGACTCGCAGCAGACAGTGTGGGGCCTGTGGCTGATGCTTTACCCTTCTCACGCCATGAAAGCCATGGCTCATTTTTAGAAAGAGGCCTTGTTATTAAAAGCTGTGGAGGGATCAAATGTGTAGGAAAACTGTGAATATTATGTTTCAAAGTCTTGTGTGACCGTAAGCAGACAGATAGCACTGCACTGTAAACAAACAGCATTGTGTCGATTGTGTTCTTCTCCTCCAGCGGTTAGCAAACACAAAAGCTCACACCTCACGCTTCATCAGTGCCAACCTGCCCTGTAACAAATTCAAAAACCGTCTGGTGAACATCATGCCGTACGAGTCCACGCGAGTCTGTCTGCAGCCGATCAGAGGAGTAGAGGGATCAGACTACATCAACGGCAGCTTCATCGATGGATACAGGTGAGCAGAACATCCCGTGGGATCCGTCCGGCCGTCTGTACGTGCAGATGTTCATGTGTGTGTGTGTGTGTGTGTGTGTGTGTGTTTCAGACAACAGAAAGCTTACATCGCCACACAGGGTCCTTTAGCTGAAACCACAGAAGATTTCTGGAGGATGTTATGGGAACACAACTCCACCATAGTGGTGATGTTGACCAAACTCAGAGAGATGGGCAGAGTGAGTCTCTCATCCTTTCAGACGTATTCATATGTGGGTTTATTTCGAATGAATTATTCTGGTAAACGATTCACAAATGTCTCATCTGAGCCCGTCTCTCTGTCTCTGTGTGTGTGTGTGTGTGTGTGTGTGTGTGTGTGTGTGTGTGTCTGGCAGGAGAAGTGTCATCAGTATTGGCCGGCGGAGCGTTCAGCGAGGTATCAGTACTTTGTTGTTGATCCGATGGCGGAGTATAACATGCCTCAGTACATCCTGAGAGAGTTTAAAGTGACGGACGCCAGGGTAAGACACAAATCTCTGACCCTTCATTCACTAGAATACAAATAGTATTAGTCAGATTACATTCGTCACATTCTTCTGTCTGTGCTTTCAGGACGGCCAATCACGGACCGTCAGGCAGTTTCAGTTCACCGATTGGCCAGAGCAGGGTGTGCCGAAATCAGGCGAAGGCTTCATCGACTTCATTGGCCAAGTGCATAAAACAAAAGAGCAGTTCGGTCAGGACGGACCCATCTCAGTCCACTGCAGGTAACATCATCAGAGGTCATAACCCCGACCTTTGACCTGTGGATGTGTTTGATTTGAAATGCGACTTGTGTTTGCAGTGCTGGTGTGGGCAGGACCGGAGTCTTCATCACTCTCAGTATCGTTCTGGAGAGGATGAGGTATGAAGGTGTGGTGGACATCTTCCAGACGGTCAAGATGTTACGGACGCAGCGGCCTGCCATGGTCCAGACTGAAGTGTGTAACACAAACACTCATCGGTTCTCTTCATTTCAAACCCATCTGTGGATCTGATAACGTCTTTTCATCTTAGTGTCATTTTAAAATACTCAAGAACGGTGTCCACTGACGTGGAACAGCATGACGGCAGGACAGTGTTTGGCTCAAGTCGCTCTTTAAAGCAATTGATTTAGGTTGTTTTGATTGGATTCGGTGAGTTTGTGCGTCTGAATGCTGTTTTAATACAGTAGCTCTCTGATAAATAAACGCAGACATCCATTTTGTGGCGATGGACATGCACACGTTCATTTTCATTTATAATGACAAACCCTTCAGGTTAGCCATGCAAATTGGTTCAGATAAGCAATTTCACGGCCAACCCGCAGAATGGCCTTTTGCCGCCGTCAATGGGGGAAATTATTTTCTGCGATCAATGCGGACAGCGAGGTGATGAGGCTCGACTCTCACGCTCGGCAGAATACAATCCCTGCTCTTCACCTCTCGACGCTCGCGAGCTGCGACACGCAGCCCTTCCTGTCGCACGCCACCGCCGCCTTCGTGTTGCTATGACGATGAGACGAGCTCACATCCCTAAATTCTCAAAGAAATCCACTAAAGCTGTTGAGAACTAAACACGTCTCTTCTTTCATTGTGATGTGCAGATGCGTGCCACTGTGCTTTACACACAACTCCACATGAAATCAGCTCTTGTTTGTTGCCTTTCAGTACAGAAATGAAAGCTAGCATTCTTCTATTTAAATATACCATTTCTTTTAAGATAACGGAAACGTTTTGTTTATTCAATCAATTTATTTTCTTGAAAAGAAAAGTGCTTTATATTCAGTGGGAGACAATATTAACATGTCAACCCTGTTAGCATGATTTTGTAGTTTCGTGACCCTGACCACAGGCCTGTAATGTCAACGGAAACTGTCAACCCTGTTACCTTTCTGAATTGATTCATTTAGCTTGAGATGATTCAGTTTATTCACACTTACATCAGCTTATTAAAATGAAAATGGCCGCATCACTTGTCTCTCTCTCTCTCTCTCTCTCTCTCTCTCTCTCTCTCTCTCTCTCTCTCTCTCTCTCTCTCTCTCTCTCTCTCTCTCTCTCTCTCTCTCTCTCTGTCAGGATCAGTACCAGTTTTGTTACAGAGCTGGGTTGGAGTACCTCGGGAGCTTCGACCACTATGCAACGTAAGATCCTCGGCGTGCCGTCAGCAGACGCGAGCGACCGTCGGACATCCAGAGGTCATTCAATTCTGAGCCATAAATACCTGCTTGTGAAAAGAACTTCAACTCTTCGTCCACAACTCGATTACGTGTTGGATGTGCAACATAACGCTAGAAAAACTTACAAACCACAATAACAGACAAATATCCAGGTGGACCAAGACAAATCTCCCGATCTAATAATAAACAATGAATAAATAATAGTAATAATAATGAATTTCAGACAAGTGAATCTGGACTGCTGAAGCATCGTGTGGAACGATCTTTTCTTCCTTTGCTTCGAGGATTCATGAATAACAAAGAAACGTTCTGAAGGAACACAGACGCTGTGAGACGGGGAGCTTAATACACAATGTAAAGAGAATATCTGTTCTTTCCACAATCAACGCCAGGAGTTATTTCACTGAAGAAGAGAACAAACCTTCATCACCGGCATCATCTTCATCAGTGAAGAAACTATAAACCACAAGCACCTGCCCATCCACAGAAGACACGTCTGGAGAAATGACACGAGGCTTTTCTTTTTGTTTCATAGGTTCGTTTTTATGACATCACGGTTAATGTGTTTTTTTACCATGTTGTTTTTTAAGCTGTAGATGTCCTGATGTTCACCTCCTGCTCTTACACTCTGTGCCATTTGTCTTTACAATCTTGTCTGAACACACACGCATGCACGCGCGCTGACTCGTGGGGGGGGCAGAGAATAAAGGTTGGCAGATATCTCAGTTCTTCCATGAGCAGAGAGAGAGAAACGATTGAAATATATGATGTCTTTATTTATATAACAGTGAAATTGTGATGAGGATCTATAGATGAGATATATATATATATATGAATCTAAATAAATATATGAGGCTGTAATGTATGGACTGATGGATTTGTGTAGATGTTGGAGGGAATTGAAGAGGTTTTCTGCTGGAATGCACATCAGCAGGAGAAACAGACACAGTGTAAACGCATCTTTTCTTGTGCAATAAACAGATTGTTGTGCTTTATATCGGGGGCCATCATCATCATCATCATCATCCATCCATTTATTCATTCATTCATTCAACTCAACGAGAGGTCGGAGGTCACGTGTTTTCATTCGTTTGCATTTAGAGTGCCTTATATTTATGCCTCTTCTTTTCTACAATATTCATTTCTCAACGTGTATAGTTTGAGTATAGTCCATATAAGAGTATTTAGCTGTTGATTTCCCACACGTACAGATTTATATTCTATGAAATTATATATGCAAATACGTAATTCCATTGTTCCTATTTATTTTCTGTGGCCTTAATCTGGCTCAGAGAAATATGAAATAAAGGGTAAGGAATAAAATAAAGGAAAGCTATAAAGAAATAAATGTAAGGCCCGATACTGTTAAATCTTTTCTTTTGTGAATTAGAAACATGACTTCTGATTTCTAAAACAGCATGAGTACAGTTCAGTGTAGCTGTCTGTGAATGAAAAGAAAAACATGATTATCAATTCCATTAAGTTTGTCTTTTAAAGATCTTTGAACTTCCCAGCGGTTCTTTAGTTCTTCAGTGTGGGAGGATTTCACGGAAAAATAAAAGCCACTAGTGTGGAAACAGCCGACGCAATAAACATTCGATTAAAAGAATAAGAAAAGATACGCTAGTAAATATTTTTACAGATGACAAAATGTTTATGTTTTCATTGGCTTTGTGGATGTGCATTCCAGACATTCTCCCCCTTTTTTATTGCCAAATTGTTTTAATGTACTAAACCAAATTTGATTGATTTTTATTTTGTTTGAAATGTTTTCATCAACAAAACGCTGTTGTTGTTGTTGTTGTTGTTGTTTGACGTAGCTACATGTCAAGTGTCAGCGCCACCTAGAGGTCACTTGCGCTCCTCACGGGTTTCTTTTGCTGTTCTGGATCTTCTTTGAATATGCATGAGTTCAGCTGCGGTGAGGACGAGGACGAGGAGGAAGAATTGCACTTTTTTATCTCTGTATCTCTATGCACTGCCCTGCTGATTTCACACGTCCCATCACAGATTTTACTTGAACCCGACTGTACCAATCTCCTTCAAACTTCAGATGTGTGTATATAAATAACACTGAAAAGAGATCCTTGCAGAAAAAACATGAAGAAGCAAAACGAGTGTCTTCAGCAGATGATCTGGAAGTTTCACTTCTTCCCCATTCAGCCGTCGCGAGCGAGCGAACGCAACATGTTTCTCTGCTCCCCGTGAATCTCACATCTGGATGCATAGACTGAAATTATGAATTCAATTCAATTGTAAAGAAAAAAATGGCTTGTTAAAAAAATCATGAAATTACCTCTGATTAGTTGTAAATGTAAACTGTTATTTGATTTCATTTTTTTTCTGAATGAATGAAGTGCTTTTTATTTTCCTACTTAGATGCCAGTGGTGAAAAGATTTGTCCGTACGAGAAGCGTCCTTCTGTACTTCTGACACGAGTTCCATTTGTTATAAATGAATTCTATTAAAAAATATAAGTGTTATGCACCCGCGCTTCCTTTTTGCCTTTTCTGAAAGTAAGTTCAACTCTGACTGTAAACAAAAATGTTTTTATTTTTGTTCAGTATTTTGCACTTTTGGGTTGGCAACAATAATTAAATGTATGATGTGTCAGCAGGTTTTGAAATCATTTAGAAACATTCTTCTCTAATCTGTTTTCATGTGCTCGTGTGCTTTTAAACGTTCTCTGCTTCAGTCTCCTCTCTGTTTATGTCGTGTTTTATGTCACACATCAGTGAGAAAGAGAAAACAGAGCTCAGAGTGAGTGAAAGTGAAAGCGAGCGAGAGGTCGAGGACATGAGGTTAATGACTTCACCTCTGCCATGTGCCAAAATCCCACAATCCCCTGCTGCTGTTTAAAAACTCTTCCTCATCCACATTCAGTCTGTTAATCCCCGTCACCTGCGTCAGCAAAAATATTTTCTACCTTTCAGCTCGTAAAAAGAATGTTGTTATTTAGTCCGTTCCAACAACAACAACATAATTAAGCCATTGATCAAATGTTAGATAACATAAAACAATTTAATGGCGATTTCAATTTAAGGTTCAATTTTAAACAGATCAGATGTGAACTTAGTATGACACTGTGTGCACCGGGTTGCTGCTTTTGGCACAGCGCTGTTAAATAGGTAAATAAACAAGAGACGAGCTTCTCATGTGCATTTTGGGTAAAAGAACGTGTTTTCCTAACGTGACGACCAACAGAAGTATGTGACGTGCGGGACAAGTGGGACGGCCGGGTGGTGGTCACCCTACTTCTACAGCTTTGCTTGTCTTGTGTTGTTTAAAAAGAAGAGAAAAGAAATACTGGCTTTTCAGTGTTTCTGGTTTTTCTGAAAATGAGTTTATGAATGGCTTTCCTCCAGCTGTCTGTGTTTATTGAGGCGAGATATGAGAATGCAAATGACGCCGTCACCTTCAGATGAATCATGTAATGTTTATGAACGTTGATTTTTCGTGACCTCTAATAACTTTTCACGACGTTGATGTAACGTCGTCTGACCGGCGTAGCGTCACCCGAGATGGCGGCGTTGAGTTATAATCCAGTGGAAATGTCTTCACACCTGAACGCTCTGCTCGGAATAAACCCAGCGCTGCTCGCTTTGACCTCCGGCACAACGTGTCGATTATTCCGGGCTGGCAACAGCGAAGACTTCATCAGCCTAATCAAAATAAATCACCAGAGCAGCAGAAAGTGAGCAGCATTAAGCTTTTTCCCCGGAGAGCCGCAGCCTCTTAACGGCAAGCAAATCCATTATAGCGAGAGCAGATGTGGCAAGTCAGCGTTCCGCCGGCAGTTTGGCCGGAGAACGTGTGAGAAAGAGGACACGGCGACCCGCGGTTCCGCCTCCATCGATGGCTCGTCTGTGACCAAACCGCTGTAATGAGAAAAGTGAGATCTTGTGTTGAACTTTACAGTTTCTCTGGCCTGCGGGGAGACGATCAGCCTGTAATTCAAATAAGATGTCAAACACTGATCTTTTTTTTCCGAGGCGTTTGGGATCATTTCAGCTGATAGTGGAGCTCCATCAGGCTTTTTCTGGAACATTGAACAGAATAATCATTTGAAATGAAACTGCCGTGACGTGCGCGAGGGTGTGTTTATCAAATGTGGTTTGCGTTTATAAGCAGGTTAAGCGCTTCTTTCCAGAAACAGTGTTTATTATGCTGAAAATCTCTTCACATTCTGATGATCTAATGAAATATCTTGTGTGGAAGGTGCGGGACTGTAACATGTGTTCGTCCAATGATTGCGTTCGGACTGACAGGATATCCCACTGTGCCCACTGATATCATCACGTTCATGTGTTTCGGAAGAGGCTTGGCTTTAGAGAGGTGTTTGTATGTTATATTGTTATCCTTTCAGAAATCACATACCCTTCCTTCAAGTCATGTGAAAAATAAGGATATTCATCAAGAGAAATGTTGATGGGAGCGGAGGATTGGACGGTTTGCTGTCAGGTGATTGGATGACCGGGATCAGGGTTAGGGGAACTGGGTTTTTATCTGAAAAAAAATTAAAGGTATTACATTGAAAAAATATTAGGTATGGACTCATAAGCGGTTTAATTCCTAGCGTGAGCTTCAAGCTTTGAGACACGTTGGCTTTTCTCGACGGCCGCAGGTGAACATTTAGAAATTCTCCACAGAACACGCAGAGGCCGAGCTCGTTTTGTGTCTGTCAGTCACACGCAGTCGCCGCCGGCGCCCGGAGAGCTGTTTTGTGATGCTGTGAAATTGATAGTCTTCCCGGCGCTGCTCTCATCCGGCTTCTGCTGTCTGAGGCGAATTCCATTTTCCTCTCGGAGCGACGTGTTACCGGAGGCATCAGAGCGGCGCAGGAACGCTGCAGACAGCTGTGTCGTCTGCCCTCCCTGAATGTTCAGGAATGTTCCGCCATGACACGCTGGGATGGTCCCATTACACTAACTCACAAGACCTGCAGAGAAACGCTGGACACAACAACACAAAAGAAAGAACATCAGAGAATAGAGAGAAAAGAAAACAACAACAGCAAGAAAAACGTTTGATGAATATAACACATACGGACACAATTCATCTGCTCGCTCGCTCCCAGAATGCACTGCAGCAGATCCATCTCCTAGACATATAAAGCATCAAACATGCGTGAGGTGTGATTTAGAGCAAGAGAGAGCGAGCACATTTCTCTTCCGCTCATGCTGTGTGTAGGAAGCGCCGTTCGCTTGTTTATGAGCTTTAATAGGATTCGATTTTATAGATTTTTTTGGCAATCGCCTCCCCCGAAATTCTTCATCCTGTTGCGGCGTGATAAATTCACAGGATTAACATTTTTTCTCCGGCCTGTAAACTAGTGTGAAAAATAAGAGCGAATCTTCCGCCTGCACGACTCCATAAAGCAGCACGCGAGTGAATGAAAGTTCAGCAGGTCCGAATGTCTGTCCTCACGTCAAGTGAATAAGATTCACACGTGTTTGGATTGTGTCAGTGGGTGTTGATGTGAATATCAGCTGTGAAACTGTGGGCTGATGTCGGATTAAAAGTCAAAACCAGCCCGCGAGCTTGAAAAACTCAGCGGATTAACCGGTGACAGAGCTGCTTCTGCTCTTCTGGTGATAGAAATGTTCAGAGGTAAAGATCATTAAATCTGGTTTTCTACCGCTTCATCACACATGATACTGAGAAAATACTGCTGTTTTCAATCCCACAAGTTTTGTCGACAGGACAGCGGGACAATATTCCAAACAAACATTCTCAAATATTACAATTACATCACATTTACATTTATTCATTTGGCAGACGCTTTTATCCAAAGCGACTTACAATTGAGGAAAACAGCAAGCGATTCGTCTAAGTAAGCAATATTCACGAGAAGTGCTAGTAATACAAAGTTTCAGATACAACGTCAAGATAGTATAAGCAAGTATATAGAGAACATTAGGAAAGGAAAAGAGAGGTAGAAAGTTTTTTTTATTATATATTATGAGACAGTTAAGTGCTCATGGAAGAGGTGGGTCTTCAGCTGTTTTTTGAATTGTGAAATTGATCCAACCGTCCTGATGGAAACAGGAAGATCGTTCCACCAGCCGGGAACGGAGAAAGAAAATGTCCTTGAGATGGATCTCATGCCTCTCTGTGAAGGAACAATGAGGCGCCGCTCGTTTTCAGACCGCAGACTTCTGGAGGGGATGTAGGTCTGTAAGAGAGAGTTGAGGTAGATGGGTGCTGTGTTAGTGGCTGTTCTGTAAGCAAGCACCAGTGCCTTGAACTTAATGCGTGCCGCTACTGGGAGCCAGTGCAGAGAGATGAGCAGAGGTGTGTGTGACATGTGCTCTCTTGGGCTCATTGAAGACCAGGCGTGCAGCAGCATTCTGGATCATTTGCAGAGGTTTGAAGGCACAGGCTGGGAGACCGGCCAGAAGAGCATTACAGTAATCCAGTCTAGAAATGACAAGTGCCTGGACGAGAAGCTGTGTTGCATGTTCTGTTAAGAACGGTCTGATCTTTCTAATGTTGTACAATGCAAACCTGCATGACCGAGTTGTTTTAGTAACGTGATCCTTAAAAGTCAGCTGATCATCCATGATTACCCCAAGATTCCTGCGAGGTAGGATTTAAACCAGGAGAGTGAAGTTCCAGTGATGCCCAGTGAAGGGAGGGCGGATAGAAGAATGTGATGGTTAACTGTATCAAAGGCTGCAGAAAGGTCTAAGAGAATGAGAACAGATGATTTGGACTCAGCTCTTGCCCTTCTTAGAGCTTCCCTAACTGTTAGTAAGGGAGTTTCGGTTGAGTGACCGCTCTTAAAGCCTGACTGGTTAATGTCCAGCCTGTTGTTTTGGGTGAGGAAGGTAGACACCTGATTGAAACCAATGGGTTTATAGTTCTCCAGCAGGGAAGTGTCATGTGTGGGTTTCTTAAGCAGCGGGGTTACCCGGGCCTGCTTGAATGCAGTGGGGAAAATTCCTGTATTGAGAGAAATATTGAATCAATTCTGTTCACATTGGGTTGTGGTTAGGGGTTTGCTCATAGGTCTCCTGGATTTTGGTACCCAAATGTATAATGTATGACCATGTTATTAATCACAATTAGAAAAATAGAAAAGATAAACTTCTTGCTTTTTTACCTAAAATAAAATGATCACACTTACTGTACATTAACACCACCAGTTTTTATAAAATTAATATTGTGTGTGATTTTTACAGTCAGCACAGAGAATAAATCCATTAAAGCTTTAAACACTCAACAACACTGAAGAACAACATTGATGCAGATGTAAACTTGATGGTGAACCATCAGAAACGTCAGGATTAAAACGGGGTTAAAAGTGTGTTTGGGGGGATTCAGACGAAGAACATCATGTGAGAGTTTGTGAGTTTACATGAGACTCTTTCAGAGGTTTGGAGAAAACACTTTCTCTCATGAATTAAACATCAAGAGTTCTTTCAGCGTGTAGCTGTCAAACTAAAACCAAAAAGGCAAACATTTCCAGGATGTTTTTTCATGATCGTGTCACAAATACACTTTGATAAAACGCTTCAGAGATCCACATTCTGCTTCCTGGAAAACTGTCTGAATCTCTTTCACATCTCCATCTGCAGCGATCCCAAATAAAACTCTACAAGCAGAATGTCAAACTTCAGTCCGCTCTTTATATCCTCATCCAGTCAATGAGGAAAGAAAGAAATGAGACAGTAGATGTGTTGTGTGTTTGAGCAGCTCATTCATTCTGTTTCTGTTCTTTCAAACCTTTTGTGTTATACACGTGCTGATGAATTAGAGAGAGAGAGAGAGAGAGAGAGAGAGAGAGAGATGATGTATTGTGACACAGCCATTGTGTTTAGCACAACATTTTCACATCTTTTAAATTGTGATTCATTAATTCATTAGTCAGTGCTGTACAATCACGATCAGAAAATTCATGTATGTTTTGATATGGAGTTATTTTACAGTGGAAACAGAACAACAGCAACACTCCTCTGAATGTTTTTCTCTCTTTAAATGAAAAATGCAAGTGTGTTTTATTTTAGTTCCTGAGCGGTTGTGAAAATGTGATCTATACAGATCCAGTGTAAAGGCGGACTGAAGGAATCCTGGGACGGACGGACGGACGGACCCACCTGTCATAGAAATAAAGTATCAAAGTCAAAGTCAGCTTTATTGTCAATTCTGCCACATGTACAGTACATACAAATGGAGGATTGAAATTGTGTTACTCTCAGACCCCAGGTGCTTACAGATAACATAGAATAAACATATATCAAAAAATATATCAAAAATACAGATAAATACAGTTCTAAATATACACAATACAACTTTACAAGCAGGGAAGTATAACGAGACAAATGTGCAAACCAGTGAAATGAACAACAACCCAGTGAAATGAACAACAGTGCAGATGAGATAAACACAGTGCAGGTGAGATAAACACCGTGCAGATGAGATAAACACAGTGCAGGTGAAATAAACACAGTGCAGATGAGATCAACACAGTGCAGATGAGATAAACAACAGTGCAGATGAAATAAACAACAGTGCAGATGAAATAAACAACAGTGCAGATGAGATAAACACAGTGCAGATGAGATAAACAACAGTGCAGATGAGATAAACACAGTGCAGATGAGATAAACACAGTGCAGGTGAGATAAACACAGTGCAGATGAGATAAACACAGTGCAGGTGAGATAAACACAGTGCAGGTGAGATAAACACAGTGCAGGTGAGATAAACACAGTGCAGGTGAGATAAACACAGTGCAGATGAGATCAACACAGTGCAGATGAGATCAACACAGTGCAGATGAAATAAACAACAGTGCAGATGAGATAAACAACAGTGCAGATGAGATAAACAACAGTGCAGATGAGATAAACACAGTGCAGATGAGATAAACACAGTGCAGGTGAGATAAACACAGTGCAGGTGAGATAAACACAGTGCAGGTGAGATAAACAACAGTGCAGGTGAGATAAACAACAGTGCAGGTGAGATAAACACAGTGCAGGTGAGATAAACAACAGTGCAGGTGAGATAAACAACAGTGCAGGTGAGATAAACAACAGTGCAATTGAAATAAAGAACAGTGCAAATTGAAATTACAGTGCAAATTAAAATAAACAACAGCGTAGATGTGATGTAGTGCAAGATGCAGAGCTTATCGGTCTGGTAAAGTGTCAAAGCAGGCTTTGTTTGTTGACTAAGAGGTAGTTGAAGAGGCTCGGACCTACTGAAGAGGTAGTGAGCAGTACAGTGTTCCATTAGTGACAAGTGCGGGACAGAGTTTGAGTTTGAAACTGCCTTTTTCATTTGAATGACTGCAGAAGCAGCTGGACAACAGCTCTGTCCATCCGTCCGTCCATCATGAGAATAATACTTCACAAGCTCAGCCGTCTCACTCTCTCTTCAGACAGACAGATAGAGAAGATGGTGTAATATATTCATATTTAGTATCAGTCAGTTATAATACACAGATCACATGTGATGATGTTGAACAGAGAAGAGACGTTCGCTGTGTGTCTGTCTCTCTCTCTCTCTCGCTGAATGTCTTTCACAGGGTTAATGAGCAAAACTGGCGCTGTCAGACCCTTGTCTGTTATTCTCACTGCTCAGCCACACCCTCATGCAGCCACCTGTCAATCATATTCACATCCCTCATTATTCTCTTCTCTCTTTAAAATCTTCCTCTCCCTTACACAGCCTGCCTATCTCTCTCTCTCTCTCTCTCTCTCTCTCTCTCTGTCTGTCTGTAATTCTTCACTGACGTCACCCCACCTGATGATGTGATGTGGAGGTAAATCATTTTCTGTGTTTGTTTAATGGACACAGAAGATGTCATGTGAGACTCACAGCCTCTCAGTCTACTAACAATCACTGAACATCTGGAAACTGAGCGTACAGAAAGAAAAGCCACCACAGTAATTCATTCATGAAATAAAAACAGCTGTGCTGGCCACAGAATGACAGCAGAGAGGTGTGTTTGTGTTTCTGTGGGAAAGGAAGCAGTGAGAGTCTTGAGCTCATTGAATGACGGAGTTCACCGAGAGTCTGTCAGAGATCAGTGTGATTGCTGGAGACGTGCTCCTTAAGAACACTTTGACTGCATCAGCCAGGAATGAACTTTTCTCAGGTTAAAGAAAGTCTACAAACACATGCGTCTGAAAAACATTACATTTACATTTAGCAGAGGCTTTTATCCAAAGGGACTTACAGAGAGTTTAGAAAAACAATAAAGCGATATGTCATACAGGGGCAATTGTCACAATACAGGTCGGGCAGAGAGCACACCACAGGGAATGTCCAGTGAGAACAAGAGATCTTAGTAAAAATGCCACAGGTGAACAACTCAGCTAAACAATTCAAACCTTCAGGTAAATGTTCCTTAGGTGAACAACTCGGGGTAAGTATTCCAAACTTCAAGTAAATATTCCACAGGTAAACATCACAGGTATGCAATATGAAAAGACAACAAGACAAAAAGGCAAACTTAAATAGTTCGATACAAACAGGGTGCAGGTGCAGGGTAATCACAGACGGTGGGGAGTGCAATGCATTGTGGGGAATGTAGTTCATGAAATGTCCGGTGTAATCAGAAGGCTGGAGAGAGTGAACGGGAAGGACGGTGAACGAGCGCTGATGTAGGAGGTGTGGCCGGCGGAGGCGCCGAGGTTCTTACACAAAAATACAATAAGTGCTAACACCAAGTTACTACAAAGTTTCCACAAAAGCCAGAACACTACCTATTGATGGAAAGAGAGTTATAGAGGGTTATTTATTTTTAATTTTGTTATTTACTTGTCAAGTATTCACAGAAGAGATTTGTTTTAAGATGTTGTTTGAATGTGGGAGAGATGTGATTGATCGGACAGAGTTTGGAAGGCTGTTCCACCAGCAAGGAGTTGTGAAGGAAAATGAGCGGAAAAGTGATCTACTGCACTTTTGAGAGGGCAATACAAGACGCAGGGATCTCGCTGGAGTGTAGGAGGGAATGAAAATATGCCGCTGATAGTTCTGTAGGCAAGCGTTAGTGACTTGAATTTGATACGGGTTTCAACTGGTAACCAGTGGAGCGCCTCTATAGGCCTATACGCCATTTCTAATCAAACTGTTTGCCGATTTGTAACAGTCCTAACAAACTGTTCCATTTTGTTTCATTGCAATGCCTCTCCCTGCCTATAGGGGGAAATAAGGAGTGTGTTGGGAGAAAGTCTATCCTTTTAAAAGGATCATGTAAGACTGTTTAGTAGAGGTGCAAGCATGGCTTTAAGTTTAGCTAGGTTCAGCTCTATGCTGTTACGAACCCCATTATGAGGAACTTCTTTGGTTCTACAGCTCATAGGGGTTCAAGGTTAGCCTCCTTAAGCTAACAAGATGGACACCTCTGGATTATGATTTATACTCCATCGATCACATTGCTTCTTTACTGGATTATGCTTTTTGGTTTGGAATACTTTGTATTGGATTTCTACTTGACAGATTGATGAACTGTTAATCCCTTTTTCGGACTGGTTTTGGATTCATGGATAATTGACTGATTTGTCAGATATATGGTTGGACTAAAATGCTCAAAGTGATGTTTTGTTAAAGAATGTAATATTGTATGGCTGGGTTACAATACACTTGGCTCTACTCTCAGATTTATGGATCCCCCTCTATCTATTTATTTATTTGTGTATGTGACTAAGAAGGATTTGTTACAGATTCACGTTAACAAAGATTCTGTCATCATTTCGTCTCTCTCATGTGGTTGTAAACCTGTATGTGATTCTTTCGTCAGTGGAACACAGCAGAAGCTATTTTGAGAAATGGCAATATAAAATTACCTTAAAATCGGCAGTTCACTAGTATCTAGAATTCTAGAATAACAAATCCACATCTGTACTGAGAAACTCAACACCAGCACATTTACAAATATCATGACAAAGAAGCAGATGTTAGTAGAGCGCATGTAGAACAATGAAACACTCACAGAACTGTCTCGAACAGCCTCTTCAATCATAAAGAGTCTCAGTGTTTTGTGTTTTTGAGATTTCATCAGATTCCAGTGGATCATTCTGGACCACAGAAGGTCAAAGGTCATGACAGATGACTCTAATGAATAAAGTACATCTGCTTTCATCAGGACCACAGCCGGATGTGTCATTTTCATGGTTTTGACCATATAATCTTTGGTTTTATTCCAATTAAACCTGGTTCCTGGAATTTGTTTTTGGCAGTGTGCTGATGATTTTGGGGGGTGTTGTGTTAGTCATTGGCTAAATCCACTATATAACAAGCTCTTGTTGTTGCTGTGTGAGTAATGCGCACATGTTTACATTCATTTCATTGAAGTTCCGAAAGAGCTACACAGACACGTACTTCTGTGATTTCACTCATGTGCAGGGAGAAATTTAATAACATTGTGTTTGAATCGCTTTAGTCTTGAAAACAATGACAGAATATAGTGCAACATCATTTATAAATCAATGTATTGACCAAAAGCGCACACATTCACATTGTCACTGAGACATTTGTTATTGATTGTAAAATGCTGGAGGTTCTGCGACCAAACGGATCCATAATCAACATCACATCACCTCCAGATCTGAAGTGTGTAATGACGGCGTCCACTCGCTCGCTCGCCCTCTAATTGCTTTCGAGCATCTCTCAGCGTTTAGGGTCTTCTCAGCGCAGACTCAAAGAGCCATTACGCCCCCCAGAAGCTTTCAGCGCTTGACAACTGACATTAATTACAGCACTTACTGCAGTTTTTAATTACACTCCATTATGGCTCTGCCGTAATAACTGATAGGTAGATTGATATTCTGATGCTTTGCTGAGAACATCCTTTTGTGCACGTTCCAAATTTAACACGCTAATTATTGTGTTTCTCTACATGAAGAAATGGAAGAGAGAACGCAGTCTGACCTCTCGGAGAATATCGACCGTGAGGAGGATGAGCTCGTCCTCTCCACACTCAAGAAGAATTTATCGCCATTAAAAACAACTGTTTCCATTGTTGATTTGAGCGGAGAAATGCAGAACAACCGTCCTGTGATTGGTCAGATTGTGAAGGGGTGGAGCTCAGCCGTTCAATGAGTTCTGTGATCTCAACACAGTCTGACCGGATAAACTGTATTTAGAACATCATTTATGAAAAAACTTGTCTTGAGAACATGATGCTTCCTGTACTGTGATCTCAGACCGCGACAAACCTCAAGTTTAACAATAACTAATAATAGAGAGAATCTGTAACTGTTGTGAGTCTTCAGACTGCATTTTAATGGGTGCTGCATAGTTTACAATATGTGCAGAATTAACACGATACTGATTGTTATGGTTTATGATATCATGGTTATTGTCAATACGGGAATATTGTGACAGCTCTATTTCGAACAGCAGCATTAGTGAATATAAGCGGCACTCCATCAACATGATAGTGATGTTCACTTTTGAGTCACTATGATGATGATCTCTGAAACTGTTTAGAATCATGCCAACTGATTGGCAGAAAGTGCTTTAAGTCCCGCCCCTCAGGCATATCTTCACTGTTGATTGGCTCTGGTTCTCTCAAGCTCTTCTGTAGATGGAGGTTCTGGCACATCTGTGGTTTTCCTGTTGAAAATAAGTGTTGTAGGAAAGTGGATCTGCTGTTCCAAGCGTAAGGGATGATTTGGCATCCACAGCCCAAGAGCTAGAAGCTGTGTGTTCGCTCCACGCTCTCAGGGTTTATTTGGCAGTGATGTCTGTGGTACACACTAGTGTCACAAACCAGAATAAAACCTGTGTGGGTAAAGATTAGATTAGATTAGATTCAACTTTATTGTCATTACACATGTACAAGTACAAGGCTACGAAATGCAGTTTGGTCTAACCAGAAGTGCAATAGCAGCAAGCAGTTGCATGAGTGCAGGTTGCAAAGATGTTTTGAAAGTAGATGAAATGTATCAGCGTTCTGTGTGTTATGAAACAACACAACATTAATATTCCACACAAACAGCACTGACATCATCCAGGGAGTTTTCCAGGAATCAGTGTGATTTGGAAATGTCCGGTTTAATGTCACATGCACACTGACCTTGAATGATGATATTTCTCATGTAATGTTCCTCAGGGCTGGTGATCGCTGCACATTAGTTAACCTGTTAAATATCTGAAGCATCACATGAACAGAGACGTGTGTCAGGTCAACTCAATCCTACAAGAATCAACACGCACGCACACAATATCATCTCACACGCTGTCATATGAGCAGAAATGTTTCTCATTCATATGAATTTATTCGTGCTTCAGGATTAATCTGTGTGCTGAATGAAACCTGACGCGTGTTAAATGATCATATGAGAAATGCATTGATTCAGCGCTGCGGTGGATTGAAATCATCATTCTCTCTGTTTGACTGACTCGAGCAATGCTGTTAATTCATACAGATATGAATGCTGTCTACACACACATGTGAGATCTCTTATGAAACACAATTCATGAGTGCTGTTTGTAATCTTACATCAGTGTTAAATGTTGTGTATGATGACCTTCAGATGTCCTGATGACTTTTGTGTTTCAGGAGGTGAGAACATCAGGTCTGGTAGCATGACATCAAGCCCCAGCCATTTAGTTACGCAAAGCGCAGCTGAACGGTTTTTAAATCTAAAATCTAAAATATTTTTTAAAAAGCGCCTGTCATCGTCCAAACCCTTTACGAGTGGCAAGAATGGCTTATATTTCCAAAAATCTGCAGCACTCGGACAAGCAAAAGTGCGTCTATCTACTCAGACCCTGACGTGGCGCTGCACTTTTCCACGTCAAAGACCGTATTTTTAAATATGAACGTTGCCGTGGATTTTTGTGTACGCACAAGCTACGATCAAATCCGTGCGTATGCACGCTTTATAAATGAGACCCCTGATCACAAGAGAGTCAAGATCATGTTTTCAACAGGAATGAACTCTCTCTGATTTTGAAGCTGATGTTATGGACACATTATGTGAAATAATGTCAAGAAGTTCTGAATCCTGGTGAAGATGAAGTAACACTTTCTCTCTGCACAGTTTTCAATTATATTATCGTGTGCTGTTATATTGTTATATAATAAATATCATTCATGTTGTTGGTTTTTTGTCAGCTAACTAAGAGTCACAAATCTCTTATTTCTTTTGTACAGTGCCGAGTTCTGAGGTTTGGAAAATAAAGTCATAATGGAAATAATCTCATAATTGATCAGATTAAAATCAAGTGGTTATTGTATGAAATATGGTTTCACACACCCACAAAATGATGGTTTTGTTAGTTTGTTTCCAGAGAAAAACAAAAGTATTTAAACTGTATTTCAGTGCAAAATAAAACTATAGGTCTAACATTAACATTTCACTTGACATCACCTGAAGGTTAAACACCCACGTCCACTGACCATGTGCTAAAAGAAAACCTTTTTCTGTGTCAGTATAGAAGAGGGCAAAATGTCACTCTCAAATGTGGTTTGTGGCGATTTGAAAAAGAGCGGCGAGCGCAGGAAAGCATCACATCCACAATAATAAAAAAAGCGACTGACAGCGAGACAGAGAGAGAACAGACGGGATGAAAATGAGTCCCGCTCATCCCGTTAACAAACATGAATAACAAAATGGAGGTATAATGGTTTCAATTTCAGGCGTGTATGGAGCCGAGCGACCCCCCGCCAGCAGAAGACAATCAGCCCATCAGGAGGCGCGTGCCACTGTCGCCTCGGGCCCCAAACACAGTGTGTCAAAGTCCTTAATAAAACTGACTTTATACAAGAAAGTTGCACATTACAGGAGTATAATCATCTGTTCATGCACACGCTCGCTCCTCCATTAGAGCCAATGACAGCTTGAAGGATTTTCAATTTGATGCATTTCAGAAGTTCTGAGCGAGAAAATGAAGCCGCTCGTCTCTCCGTCCGACACATTTTCTCTCAAGATGTTCCACTCGTGCTGGATTTAAACAACAGACGCTAAATAATAAATATGTTTCTCTGTTATATAGTATAGACAATATATTTGAAGGTGGATGCGAATCTGTTTTATTAGCAGTGTTTGCAAAATCTAACATGATGAACAAACAAACTCCTTCAATCAGAGGAGAGATGTGAAAATACCACACACAAGGCACAACACACAGTAAAATCACTAGATTTGACCACATCTGTCTGATTAAACAACAACATTTCATGAATGATTATGAATCTAAAGATAAAAGTGCTTTAAAGATTCTTTACATCGATGCCAGGGAAGAAGCATTTTGGTTCCACAAAGAAGCATTCAGTCAAATGTTCTTTAAAGAATCGTCTCTTTCTTACCTTTTCAAAATCTGAAGAACCTTTTGTGAGACAGAAAGGCTATTTTTAGGATGGCAATGGTTCTTAATGGAACCATTTAGACAAAAAAGGTTCTTCTATGGCATCGTGAAGCATCGTGTAATGCACACCCTCATGCATGCTCACAATGCATTCTTTATGAGAAATTTCTCTTCTAAGCCGTCAATCATCATGTCTGTTATCCTGCTATCAACGCTGTAGATGTGACACTATTAACCATTAACACCCTGCAAGGATTTTGGGATAAAATCACTGTCATGAACCCAAACCAGACGTGTAGACCTTTGACTACTTTATTGAACAGTCACATGTATATAGATGCATACACTATAACAACCCGATCTCATGAAATGCGTATCAATAACACGCTAGGTGCAAAACTCGTAAAATAAGTCCCCCAAATTGCAATTTTACATGTATATCTACGCCAATCTTTGCATGGAAATGATACGCCCTCGGCGGAGAGCAACCATTTTGAAACATACATAAAGAGGAAATTCAAGTAATAACATTAGGATTAGGCTTTGGGTTAGGGGACAGGTTAATAAGACAAATATGCATGCACGCTAAAATTGGCGTATCATATGCACGCAAACATTGGCGTATATACACGTAAAATAGCAATTTGGGGGACTTATTTTACGAGTTTTGCAACTTCATGTTATTAGGCTCGTTTGAGATGCGCCTTGCCTCGCCTGAAAGGAAGACGAGAGTTGGCGGCTACAGTAAGGGGAGGAGTGAAAACAGCGCAAGCAAGACGGACACTTCCTAAATCGCGCTGTCAAGTCGGCTGGAAACGTCAGCAATATGGAAGAGATCGCGTTCACGGTTTTTATCGCATTTTTCTTGGTCCAACTGAGTTTAAACACATATTTTCTTTGACAAACGACTGTTTAAACATATTAGAACCTATTAGAATTTTATTCTCAAATGTAGATTAACCGTTTATAGTAGGCTATTTAAGAATTTTTTGAGACAATATTCAAAAAAAATTTTGTTAGACTTATTCAATAAATATAAATTATAAATTAGCCCCTGTGTCTTCTACTGTATTTATTAATATGGATGGATTGAAAATTGTGACTCTCTTTTATAAAAAGTCCCTAATAAAATGTATGTTTTTAAATGTAAACTGTATAGGCCTACCATCTTGATTAGTAAGATGTTTTTGTTATACTTTAATAAGAAAATAAACAGCGCTTTTTATCACAGATGAAATTGATGCAATTGAAATACCACTGCTTTTACATGAAGAATGTTACGAGGACAATATATTTCACATATAAATAAAAACAAACTATTATAGTAAATGGACTTATTCATGGAAAATTTATGAAGATATCAGCTGACTTTCTTGCCCAATGAGCATTTAAACTGTGTCGTCAGCAAGTCGTTTCCCATCGTGCTTTTCATCAACGCAGCTGCGCTCCGCCTGCGGATTTTGGCCAGAGTTTTTTGACACACGTCAGCATGACATCAGAGAAAGGCGGACCGCAGTCGGACACAATTCTAACCGGCATGCATCTTGCGCTGATCACCGGTGATCGATTCTGCGCAGAATTTGGCCATCTCGAACGAGCCTTTAAGTTTGATTCGAATCGCTCTCTCGGTACTTTGATGTCATCCGCCTGTCGGATCTTGCGGCGCCGCATGAAGTCGAACAAGCCTACAGAGGTCTAGTGTAGGCTATGTGCCGTGTAAATGAGTCACATGACAGGGCCACACTTCAGCTTTACTGCGATTAGCTTATTACTCTGTCAATCTGATACGTCTCGTGTTCACAACACTTCTGACAGTCTAATGTAGCCCAAATCTATAACTAGCTTTATTGGCATAGAAAAAAAAGTTGCGTGCTTCTTCAAAGAATGACAGCGTCTGCTGCTGGACCGAACAACATCGTTTCTTCATTCACACCGTTAAGGGCGATTAATGCTTTTGCGTTGGACCTAGCGCATCGGTTTTTGTTTATAATGTTGCGCTGTTTCCGCGTCGACAGGCAATGTCCGCTACTCGTCAGTGTCCACAGACGTGTTGCTTGTGTAGTGATTTTAGTCTCATTAATAATTCACGCGTAAAACAAGATGCACACATGCTAAACGGTATTACATGCATAACACCTCATTTACATGCACAAAGTAGCCTATTTATATACATTTATAAAAAGCAATTCACGTGCGTTAAATAAAATTATATTTTCATATACTACGTTTCACAAACATACAACTGTGCACTAAAATTTCGAAAGTTTAAAATGTTCACGTTTATCATGGAATGTGAATGTGCAAATCATCACTTACGAGTGAATCGCCTAAGGCCGGTGACACACTGGATGCGTGGCGTAAGCGTCTCAGCTGCGTGGCGTGTCCGTTTTTAATTCGGCTCCCATGTTAACAGGTTAGAGCTTGCAGACTAGCTGCGTGAGACGCGCGGAAAACGCGTGCATGCTAGAAATAGAACCGACGCCTATTTTTCACGCAACACGCAAGCGTGTTGGAAGCGTTTCCAGGCAAAATAAAATAGGAAAATATGTTTATATGTCATTTTGTACACAAATAAATATTAATTAATGACATTTTGATGTTTGAAAGTCTATACAGTAGGTTGACATAAATTCAGATATAAATGTAATTTAAAATTTTCCATTTGTTTCTTATGTCCTTAACAATGTGATTACATGAAAAAAATATGGCACACTACAATAACATCAGGTAGGCTAAATAAGCTCTTTAAAGCTACACAAATTTGTAAATGTTATTGAAATAAACAGACAGCCCACTTACCCATTTTTCAGATTTTGGACAGTTTAGGTGTGTGAAAAAAGTTAAAATTGTTGTCATGAAGACAAGAGCCTGGTCTGTCGGCGGCCTCCCTCTATGTCACCTACAGCAACAGCAGCGCGCCAGCGCCGCGTCAGGCACGGTTCTGGTGTGTAAAGACACAGAAAACGCGACGCAGCCGCCACGCAACTGACACGCAACAAAAACGCCACGCTCAATTGCTGAATTGCTTTTTGTAAATGTATATAAATAATTTTTGCATGTAAATGAGGTTTTTATGCATGTGAAACCGTTTACATGTGTGCATCTTGTTTTACGCGTGAATTATTAATGAGACTAAAATCGCTCCATAATGAAGAAGCAGCTTGTGTACGTTGACGGAGAAGCATTAGCGGTGATAGTGGCAAGTAAACAGTCACTTTTGTTGCAGCTTGAGTTGTTAAATACAGAAGAACAAATAATTGACTTCGATAAATTATTCGGAAATGCGTGGGTGAACGCGACGCAATCGTGGACTTTTTTTACCCGAATGAGGGGTTCAAGCTGACCAATCACAGCGCTTGCGTGTTACATTTTTGGAGAGGTGCGCGCCAGCCTATGGCGTAGGTTTGGCGCAGAACCATAAAGCGCCCTTTAGTCGAATCACCTCCTCACGTTCAGACGGATATGTCTACAGGATCTGTTTCACGTGAAGTGAAATGATGGCAGTTAAAGAGGAGGCTGAAGTTAACGCGCTTGACTAACATCTATCTGAGACTTTAATACTCCATTCTGATGTTGCATGAGAGGGCGGCTTGGCTCAGCATCTCTTCAGACACTTAACCTGATATTCACCCCATCATTTCCACAGATAAACAGAGTGAATAACAGCTCATCAGCCGGAGAGAGCGCGTCAGCATGCGGCCAGATGCGCCAAATCAATCCGCAATTACTTTCCATTCAACACAGATGTTTCTCCAGCTCGTCTCCTTTCTCGTTCTCGCTCTCAGACGTCTCATCGCTTTCCTTACGCCCGATGAAAGGCGCATTGACGAAGTGTCACTACAGATGAGAAGTACTCCAGCTGCGCGCGCGAGTGTGCGTGTAGCTGTGGTGAGGTCAGTGGTGTTAATGACACACAGTGTGTCGAGCAGCATCAGCAGCGCTGTAATATTAAAACATGTGCACACGTGTGTGCGTGTGTGTGTGTGTACTGATCACGACTGTCAATAAAACAGCAGGAGCCAGTAAATGTTGTCATGTCATTCGGAGAACACTAAACTCAACACATTCACTGACTAGTCCTCACATCTGATGCTCTCTGTTGCTTTCAGTTTGTGACTGCAGCTAATTTCCATCATCCTGTTTTTTTTACTTGTGTAAAAAAAGAGTTAATGTGAATAATGGGAGAAACACATTTGACAAATACATTTTGACATGGTGAAAGATAAACCCACATTGCCACATGACTAATCTGCTGTTTCCTCTGAAGCTGTAATTCTGGTTAATTTTCTATGTTTGCCCTTCTTTTTTTTTTTTACCTGGTTACTAATAGTACCACCATCATCCTCTCGACCAACTTGATGTAAACGCACCTAATTTGCATTGGTTTTTTTTTGTAAACTTTGGAGAGCTTTGCTTTATGTTTGAATGGAAACCAAGCTACTGTCAGCAGTCGTGGTCCAGTGGTTAGAGAGTTGGACTCATGACCAGAAGGTTGCTGGTTCGATTCTCAGGGCTGGCGGGTAACGGCTGAGGTGCCCTTGAGCAAGGCACCTAACCCCCACTTGCTTACTATACAAAATGTACAAATGTATAGTACAATGTAATGTAAGTCGCTTTGGATAAAAGCGTCTGCCAAATGCGTAAATGTAAATGTCACAAAAGATGTTTAACTGCAAAACCCTCTAAAAGCCTCTGTTTATAATGAGATTTTGATTTTAAATGAATATATTCCACACATATTATATGTTACGCAAACAATTTAGCTTCAAAATCCCTTAAATACCAGACCCTGTGCGGAACTGAAACTAGGAGCCTGATAAAAATGCTCAAGTCTGACAGAACAATGTTTTTGAATCTCTCTCACAATACTTTACATTTATGCTTTTTGCAGACACTTAACCAAAGCGATTTACATTGCATTATATTATACATTTGTTTGTGAGTATGTTCAATCCCTGGTATCGAACCCATGACCTTGGCGTTACTAGCGCTATGATCTAACCACTGAGCTACAGGAAAGCTTTGGTATCATACACTGATCAAACACAGCTTTTGTCACCCGGGGCCTCATTTATAAAGCGTGCATACGCATGGATTTGATCGTAGCTCGTGTGTACGCAAAAATCCACGGCAACGTTCATATTTATAAAAAAACGGTCTTTGATGTGAAAAAGTGCTTAGCGCCACGTCAGGGTCTGAGCAGATGTAGCCTACGCACTTTTGCTTGTCCGAGTGCTGCAGGTTTTTGGAAATATAAGCCATTCTTGCCGCTCGTAAAGGATTTGAACATTGACAGACGCTGTTTTATATGTCAATGATATTAATAAACGCGATTTGAAGATTTGAAACTGGTCAGCTGTACGAAATTTCAAGATCATTTGCGATGTATAGATCTCACAACTGAAAGAGAGGCGTACATACGTTTGTTAGGGTTAGGGCACGTACGCACTTTGATCGTAAAATCAAATTTAAGATGTTTCTACGCAACATTTTATAAATGAGGGCCCTGGTCTAGCTGTCATGTGACAGGAAACAGTCAATGTGTGTCTCAATACTCAAACTGACGTATGAGTTGTGTATTATACATGAGACCTGTGTAAGTTTTTAGCAGCAATCATTTCCACATCCTGGTGTAATGTGACTCACGGGCTGAAAAAGAGCCAGAAGAAGAAAACTGTTTGGTTTCTATGGTAACACATTACTCCCCCCACATGCGCTCATCAGCTTACACAGCATCTCATGTATGCAAAACTTCATCGAACCACACAAATAACAATCCCTTAAACCACAAACAGTGCATTTCCTGAACTACCAGACCGAGTGTTTTACTTTCACATGAACCACAAAAACCTGTTTTTATAATCTCACCAACTGATCAACAGCCCTGCAGGAAAAATCTCACTATACAGGGAAGGTGAAAAGTTTATAAAATACATAAATGTCCAAATGAACTGGACCATAAATCCAGCTATAAGGGCCAATTTCCTGAAATTGAGTTTTATACATCACATGGATATATAATCTTTCTATTGATGTATGGTTTGTTAGGAACTATATTAAAATCTGGAATCTGATAATGCAATACAATCTAAACGTTGAGAAAATCTCCTTTAAAGTTGTTCATCAGAGGTGTTGTAACAGGCCGCTGCTAAGAAGAAACAGGTTTGTTTTTAACTCTCTCTACCGTCTTATCGCTGTAATGACGTAATGAAATTCTAAACTTTACACAGATACCAAACTTGAGCGAGTAATTCCCAAAGAGCGACAGCAGCGAGTGAAGTTTGTAGACGTGTTTCTGGACATTTTTGCTGTGTCCACTCACAAAAAGAAATGTTTTGATATATTTACGATAGGAAATTTAAAAAATATCTTCATGGAACATGATCTTTACTTGATATCCCAATACATTTTGGCATATTTGTATTGTATGTATTGTTGCTATTGCTATAAATATACCTGTGCGACTTGTGACTGGTTTTGTGGTCCAGGGTCACAAATATGAGAAACGGACTGAATTGAACTTCTCATGCAAAGCCAGTTTTAAGATCTCTATTCAAATGAGTTATTTCCTGAGATTTGAAAAAATAATCACGACTGTCATTGTGACTTTAAAACACTTTTATGGTTTCAGTTATGGGAAGCTGTGTGTACTCTCTCATGTCTTTACGTGTGACGTAGCCTACAGGAGATAAAAACATCTGATGGGTTATAAATGATTTATATTAGAAACTGAAAGCAGTTTTTAAAGTGTGTCTGTAAAATCAGTCTGCTTTCTATCACATTTCAATAGCATCACATTGTGTCTTTCTACAAGGCACCTGTAAGACTGAAGCCATTCATTACTGAGAATCATTCAAACGTCATCTAAAAATAATGAAAGAAAATCAAACAACTCACACGAGAAGCAGTTGATGTGACGGAACCGAGAGCTCATGTGTCACAAAAACCGTCTTTCATTCCAAAGTCAGAAATAAAACGAAGAGAAATAAGATCACAGCTGACTAAAATTATCTCGCCTTTGCTTCTTTCTCATTTGTAAGATCAAGAAAGTCATCTTTGAAATGAAACGCTTATCTCCAGCAGCAAAGGAAACATTGTGTCAGATAAAGCCAGCGAACGGGCTGACAACACAAGTGATGGTATCTGTCTCACAGTGCAAATGGGAAAAATGTTCTAATTAAAGGAATTTTAATGTATCCATTCAACTGCTTTACATCAAACCCAAACTCTATAATCACAACTTCTGGAAGAAACAGGACTTTCTGATCGAGTTTGCTGTGTGATGACATCAAGAGTTATAGTTGAAGAGTTATAGTGACCCACGCCGGATGATGGATGGACTACACGAGCTGTACGTTGTTTGTTTGATGTGTTTTGGATGAACGTGATGCGTTAACAGTGTTGTAAAGATTCTTGGAGGATTTGTTAAATGAATTTAATATGACCTAATGAAATCTGATGAAGACCATCAGCATGAAGTCTGCTCAACGTTTATTCACTGCAAAATAAAACCTTCTTAAAATTGTTTATCAGTGAATGCCCTTAAAAACATAGACCTGTTTTACAATATGGTCAGTTTCCAATAAATGACTTAATAAGAACTGTTCATAAGTCAGTAGATGAGAACTGCTGTCTGGTTGAGTTTCTTTATTACTAACACATCTTAAAGTGAAGTTCTTAAATAAAGGTAAAATGATCTATTAATATTATATAATCTGATAGCCCTGTGGTTTATGCGCCGACATATAGTGCCATAATATCCCATAAAACATAACATAACCAATATCTGTCCAGTTTAATGTGATATATTTTTATTAGCACTTGCGCTATAGACAGAAAAGATCCGAGAAGGGTTTCTTTCCAAGAACTTTTTCTGGGGGTTCAAGCTTTAATGTAACATTTCAATGTTTTAACATGCAGTGAAGAATAAAATCAACTGAAGATCAGACCTGTGCATTCACCAGTAACAGAAGAAGTTTCATTATAAATTAATTTCAAACACTTGTGTCTAAAAGGGTCGAGTTTAACCTAACCCTAACCCTTACATGTTGATGAAGATCCTTCAGAGCTTTAAACCCTCATGAAACCACACAAACATGATCAAGAAGAGCTGTTGACATTCTTACATTACAGAACTAACACAAGTTATATTTGCATAATAAAAAAGCAAAAACAACAAAGCGTTAATGTATTTATTACTCTGTACCCAGCAGTGTTTAAAGCCATCCTGATCTTTATCCCTCGAGAGGCGTTTCTCTGAACAAACTCTGAATGTTTCTCTGGATGGGTCTAGAAAACTCCCCGCTGATTTATTTCACAAGACGGACCCTGCGAAAGAGCAACACAAAGACTCAACACAACACATGATGGAGTGCGCTTTGTGCCCACTTCATTAATTTTCCGCCCTGCGTCTCCGGCCCTCATTTTGCTTTAGGCTGCGTTTTGTTCTCTGAGCCAATAGAAATGGCAGAGAATAATTGATGCCCCGAGACTCCAGACAAGACAATAGGTTACAACAGCGGCCGGCGTTAGATCAAGTGCCCCGCGAAGAAAAAAACTGGACAAATATCTTTTGGCCTCATGGATCTCTGCAGATGACGGCTGGAAGTATTTCAGTACAGCTGTGAAGATTGAATTGAACTCCTGTACGCTGAACGCTTCCTCACAAACATTTTCATGACAATTCAGCCCTTTATCCAGATAATAACACTTAAATGAATGAGCTTCATTCTAACCTATTGTGTTTTCAAAATGAACAAAACACACAGCAACACATGTCACTTACATGGCTTTAATTCCACACACACACACACACACACACACACACACACACACACACACACACACACACACTTTTATATTACAATGTGCATAAAAAAAACCCTCTGACACGTGAACGTTCGTCTCATCTCAGGGCAGGGATGTGTTGTCCAGTGGAATCATGGGAAAACGACAGTTTTAGTTTTGTAAGCCCTTTTCATTTCAGTCAGCAGTAAAGTGTTGTGAGTCAAGCAAGAGATGTGATGAAGAAGCAGAACATGCGCACGCTGCCATTCCTGTCCTGACAAAAACAAATATAAACAAATCAAGCTTGCATTACTTTATTCTGGTTTCAATTTACTATCAGTGCTGTTTATATAATTCGGTTTATTCTCATTGTTTTCAGTGGTGACCTGTGCTTGTGTCTCTCTGAAACTGCATTCATATTCATATTTCCTGCTTTGAGAATGTTGTTTCTAAACACTTTCTGTCACAATACAGCTACAAAAACTCACACTAAATTGTGTAAGTGATAAGCTCCTCATTTTTACAGACTTTCATTTCAGATATTACAGTTTGTATCAAAACATCAAGAAAACAAAACTGACCGTCTCAGCTGGAGTCCTGACTCGGTCTTTAATGAACTGGATTACTGAAGCTGTCTGTAAAACACACAAGAAAATAACTACGTTTACAATTTACATCTACACACAAAACCAGATACTGAAGTCACATATCTCCAATATAACCTCACACCGACAATATTAAAATCAAGAGTCGTATGGATTACTTTACTTATGGCTGTATGTAAACATTTTAGGTTCAGTTCTCTTCAATACAGAGACAACATATTCACACAAAAATATTCCTCATTGTAAATGACAAATTCTCTTAAGTAATGAAAAGGTTACAGAAATAATTGTTTTAACATGATGGAAATGAACCATGAGTTTATTGTAGTAACAACAGGTTAGCATGTTTTTGGTGGATTGATTAAAATTTGTATTACCAGGAATATTATGGTTGCATTATTGTTCATGTAGTGAGACAATGGTAATGTTGCTAAAATGACTAACTTGGTTTTACTACTAACACTTAGGGTAAAATAGGTTACTGCTGTAAAACCCTGTAAATGATCTTACAGCAGTGAAGATAAATTCATGTGCATGTCACATAACGCACACATACAGTACACGTGCGTGTCATCTCAAATACTGTTGATCTTCAGATCACACATATAGTTTGGAAATGAACTTCACTAAATCGTCTGTAAAGCATACAGACGTGATGTTTGATGACGTGGCTATCACGTGATCTCTGTACAGTTGAATAGTTTACTCACCGCTCACGGGATGATGAAGTAAATGATCAAAAACAACACAACGTCAAACAGCAGAAACAGCCAAAAATCAAACCAATATGAGTGTTTGGGCAGAGACGACACAGACACGCGTGAATTCTCCATGATCACACACTTCCTGCTTCCGCGGCAGAAACACCCACTTCCGGCCCAGTTCACAATAAAAGTCCTGCGCGCACACCGCCGAGATGATACTTCTGCCTTCATGCGATATTACGTTTTATAAACATATTATAAACATTTAAGCGCTGCTGCGTTCAGTGAAATGTATAATAATTCATTTACGAGCTCCAAGCATTAATTTAGAGGAATATGCTGTCATCCTTTACTCACCCTCATATTTATCTCATTGACACATCTATTGTTTTTAAACTGAACTGATGATATTTCATGATAAACGCAATCCTACATTTTCATTAAGGCATCATTTAGTATATGTTTATTAATCTGTTGAAATGGCAGAGGGTGTTGGGACGTTCACACGCACGCACGCACGCACACACGTACACACACACACACACACACACACACACACACACACACACACACACACACACACACACACACACACACACACACACACACACACACACAGCCTATAGATACACACAAACTTGCACTCACAGAAACATTATGTATGTGCAGCTAATGTGTCTACAGATGGCTAAGCACCTCTTAAATTGTGAATGGTTGAATCTCAGATGTGTGGTAAAGGCCGATCATTTTAAAAAGCATTTTGTTTCAATGGCAGTGTGTAAATCCACACATCCACACTGACTCCAGCCCTCAGGGACTGATCCAGACGCATCACTAAACTAATGTTTCCCAACTGCACCTCTGAGCAAACCACAAGACCAGCCCATGAATGTTTAACACTAAGTGTCAGAGTCAACTGATCTGAGATCGGTGCTCTCAAACATTCTGTTTATTCCAGTATTTGTCACAGATTAAAAAAACCATTTTATTCACCACAGACTCCCTTATATCAGTATTTCAGATGTGTTTCCAATAAGGCTACTTGTACTCTGATAACCCCTGCCACCAAATCCATCACTACCCCACCAACACATCAACAATAATGACATCAGATTATGTACAATCTTCTTGTCATTATCAATAAATAAACCCAAAACACAAAGACACACTTTGATAAATAAATAAATTATTAGACATAAATTATTTTTTAATGTGTGTGTGTGTGTGTGTGTGTGTGTGTGTGTGTGTGTGTGTGCATAATTCCAGGTTATGGTCACACAAAATGTTAGTGGAAAAGGTTCTTCAAAATATAGAAAGAAAGAAACGATTGACATTGACTGAAAGCTTCTTTGGGGATCCATCACTTTTTCATTTATTTAGAATAATTCACTGATCTGTTGTCAGTTGTTGTTCATTAGTTTCTGTTGTTTTTGGGGGGACAGTTGTGTCTTTAATATTCCTCTCATGTCGTCATTGATCAGCTGGTGTTATTTACAGACGTCTCAGTCTGTCATTGTTAATGCTCAGCTCATTTCTCCACACGCTTCATTCAGTCTCACAGCGGCCAGACAGACACAAATTGCGCTGGAATCGAGCGTCTGATCTGTGTGCATCCAGTGAGATGTTTTTGACCCTGATGTTTGGAGTTATGAGCGCTCTCTGACAGAATCCTGTGATGCATTACATTTCTGCACTAATTGTTTTGTCGATGGGCCTCTTCTGAATTTATACTTAAAAAGAAAGAGTCTCTCTCTCCTCAGTGATGGCGATTTGGAGCTCTAGTCAAGACCAAGACAGACCACCAGACCAGAACCTGTACCAGAAGCAGAACCACTGACAGCCAAACCATTACAGACCCATCTCACGCTGTATAATGACTGTATTTCTACAGTACAGAAGGTCATGCTGTTCATGTTTATGATGGTTACATTGAGCAGCTGTGTCATACTGTATGGTGACATATGTCAATCATCTTGTGTCAGATCCAGTGTGAAAGACACAGTGAGACATGCCTGAGATCTCTTGAATTATAGACATCACTGAGATTCAACAGAGAGCAAATGGTAACTCTGTCTCATCTGTGTCTCAAATATTTTATCAGACATCTCACAAATGTCATAAGAGTTCAGAAGAGATGTCAACAATGTCTCAAACTGAGCTCAGATTCGTCTCGTCTGCCAATATTAATATTAATATTAAAAGTCAATATTATTGAAGATTTTAATATGAACTCAAACCTTTCTCATCACATTTACTCAAATCCAGATTATTTGACCTTTACAATCTACATTCATTTACACCTCCAGACTCTGTTTAATTCTCATTTCATTTTCTTTTTATTATGTTAGGAGAAACGTCTGAGACTAAGTTGATACTTAAATGACAGATATGAAGGAGCTATGAAGGAGAAACCTGTGAGCAATAAGACTCTCCTCTGGACAGTCAGCTTCACCAGATGGATCTGGAAAGTTCTGACTTGAGGAATGAGGGGTATATATGTTTGAGTGTTTAGTTCTCAATCTGAGGGAGATTATTCCAGAGATAAAAATGACGGTGTCATGTGTTTGATGCTCAGGCATTGTTTTAGCAGGATGATACAGCCGAGTGAGTTAATGTGACCTGTGGTGAGTTTGTATCACTGTGTGTCTCTTCATCTCTCTCTCAGGTGTCATTGAGCAGCATATCGCCATGACAACACAAGGATGGAGACCAATAAACACTCTGGCCATGACACACACAAACAAACACGCACACAGTGATGCTGCAGGAATGATTTTTCTAAAGATTACACACAGTTATCTCTGCAGGAGAATACACAACACCACACCACACCACACAGTCTGTTAAATGTTACTCTGATGCCGGATTAAATCCAGATCTGATTTGTGTTAAAAAAACAACAACACTGTGAGACAACCATCACAGCAACTGTGAGCTTCTGAAGAGAACTGCAGGAGTCTTACACAGAAGAACCTCACAGACACTGTCTGTCCCCCGTGAATCTCTCTCTCTCTCTCTCTCTCTCTCTCTCTCTCTCTCTCATATAGCTGAAGGCTTTGATTCTCTCTCCTCCTCACACAGGCAATGCTAGTAAAGCATTAGAAATGCAAACTGTTTTGTGTGTGTGTTTGTGTGTGATGACAGAGCTAGCAAACAGCAGGAGGAACGGATGCCAGGACACAACCAGTGTCTTTTCACACAACACACATTACACACTTTCTCAGTATTCTATAGCTTTCATTCTGCTAACAGAACACACAATAATGTTGCTTTTATAAGAACAAACATTTACTGACACATCAAGACATTCTTTACATATATGACTATTCATGTCCTACTAGTGTTGTTTCATTCATGAAGGAATGGTGTTAAAGAATCAATAATTGTATGTGCAAAAGTATATGAATAAGACTTTCGCTCTTACATTTGATGTGTGAAAGTGATCACTGTTTTGAGCATGACCAAACAGCATTTTATTGGTTAAACCTCCACTGGTGATTTCAGCAGAACTGAGCGCTTTTTATCAAATTGTTTTTTCGTCACACAAACATAAAGTGCTGTTGATTTTTTTGTGAGTAGCCAAAAAACTACATGAAAGATTGAATAATTGTATGTGCAAAAGTGAAGCCCCAGCTACATTGGTAAAGTCGAGTGGGTAACAGATTCAGGCAAAGTGGTTGGAGAGAGGAAACCAACCAAACCACTGTAGTGTCAAAGAGTCAAACAATGCCAAGAGAAAAGGAGATATCTGAGGACATCAGGAAGGTGGTGACAGCCCATCAGTCTGGAGAAGGCTATAAGACCATCTTCAAGAGATTCCAACTCCATCCATCCACTGGAAGACAAATCATCTACAAATGGAGGACATTCAACATGAGCACAACTCTGCCTAGAAGTGGACGCCCATTCAAACTATCATCAAGAAGCACCAGAAAATTGAATCAAATGAAAATTTAACAGATATGACATTTATGGGAGGGTTGTTAGAAAGAAACCTCTGCTCTCAAAAAAAAACAAAGCATTTGGACAAACCAGAAGCCTTTTGGAAGCCCAACTCCTTGACACTACAGTGGTTTGGTAAAAAGAACATTTACAACGAAAATATCACAGAAAACAATTACAGTGGTTTGGTTGGTTTCCTCTCTCCAACCACTTTGCTAAGGATGTCTCATTGGATTGGTCTGATTCATTCAGCACCCAAATGTGTTTAACCTGAATCTGTAACTCACTTGACTTGACCAATGCAGCTGGGGCTTCACTTACTTTTGCACATACAATAATTTAATGTTTCAAGTTGTTTTTTGGCTACTCACAAAAGTCCCTCTAAACAAACATATGCAATTGATCAACATACATTTGACATTTCATTTATAAGAGCAGGTGATGATAAAATAAGAATATCATGGTAAAAAAACAGAAAACTCTGAACAGATTAAACATTAGATAAAAATTAACAGTAGATAAAAAACGGAATAGGGTGCAGTAAGATAAAATAGAATATTTATAAAATATATGGAAATATGGAGTGAGAATTACAGTAGAAGAAAAGAATGATTTAATGTTGCTCATGTATTGCTATGAAAAGGTTGGGCTGAGGTTGTAACCTTTTGAATTTGGAACACAGAAGGGCTGATTTGTTCTTTTTCTGACCACCGGGCATTGTTCTCGATGCTTCTCATTTGAGCCTTACATTCATGAAGTCAAGTTTTCTCTGCAGTAGTCAGCATGTGTAGATGTGAGTCTATGTTGTGGTGTGATGAAGACGGTCACCCGTGGGCCGGTGTGTGAGTCGCAGTGTATTAGCAGCATCTGCAGGGGTCAAACAAGCACCTGTGGAGAGTAAAACTCTTCATTTAGATCAATATTCACATCATTAACCTTTACTGGCCTCACACTAATGGATCAATACAGCTACGGCAGAGAGAAGACGAAAACAGCAGGAGGGAGAGAAGCGCTCAGGATTTCACCATCGCTTAAGTGAATCAAGGATAATGGGACACATGCGGGAGGCCATCCGCTCTTTTGTTTAGGTTTGGACCTTTAACCCCTGACTCGAGCTGAACTGGATCTTTGAATAAAACTCTTGGACAGATTCACGTGATGGTAATATACTGTATTTATTTGCTTTCCAGTAACATATTGTGTCATGTGACCAGACATGATGCAGCCGTAACCGTGGTAACAGCAGATGTTAATCTCATTGTCACTGTGCAGAAAGAACTTTACCATCTTGGTTTCATTTCTTCACCACAATCATCCATTACTGCACAAACAATACGCTAATAAATGAAGAATGCCGATTCTGTTATCAGACGCGGCTCGCTCAGGTGCACAGAAACAGAATGAAGCAATAAAACAGTTTTTAATAAACTTCATCCTCCACAGTAAACACTTACACAAAATTATTTATAACATCTGCTGAGCGAGCGATATAACAGCTCAAAGTGAGTTTTATTTCTGAAACGAATGATTTGAATCTGTGTCTGATGAAGGTCGTGTATCTTTAACACTGTTCAAATGATGCGTTTCTCAGCAGAACCAGAGCTGAGAGACAAAACAATCACTCTTGAAAACAGACTTACAGACACACATCACACGTGGAGTTCATCTGCTTTTCTTGTCAGTGTTTGTGTTGTATAGTCTGTCTGTGGTGTTGAAAGTCGGATGATCACATACACACATGTGACGGCACATCACATCAATTCGATGTGAATCAAACATCAAAACCAAACTTTTAGACTAATGTTATGATGAAGTTATTTCTTGAGTCATGTCTTAAATCCTCTGGGAAGGGTTGCCAGGTCTGCGCTTTTCCTGCAGTATGGGGCTTCTTTTAATCTGCTGACAAGACATATACAATATACATAAATAATACACTCTGTTACACCAATAACGCCTCTTTAAAACCAGATCACGCACCAGACGAAAGTTTGCTATCGTGGTGCTAAATCTGTTTTATTTCAGACTTGTGATAATAACAAACCTACGGACGGCAGTTGGAGCCTCGTGGGCAGTGCTCCAACATTTGGCGCGGTTGCGCTTTGGGCCACCCGGTTTCCTCGATCCCCGATCCCACCCTCCTCTCTCTCCCACTTTGCTTCCTGTCACTTCCTCTCACTGTTCTGTACAAATAGGTGTCAGTCACATGTCTTTAATCTCAATGCTAATGAAAAGCTCTCAGTGACATACAGTACAACGGTTATGATGATAAGAGAAGTTTGATATCTCTTAAGAATGTTTGTTTACAACCTGGGAGCTGTTCACACTTCATATTAAGCCTAATTCACACTGATTCAATAAACTCCAACAGACGTGTTTGCTGCGTAAGTGTGAATTCGTGTTCTGTGTCATGAGATGTTTTCTTCAGCTTAGAATCACAGAAATCTTTCAGGATTGAAATGTAATAAAACAACAACATTCATTTACAAATGATCAACGAACAGAAGAAGAACAGTAAACACAGATACAGAATGTACTTGTGTTGGGATAATCTGCACATTGTGATGAGCAGACACGACCCTTCGAACGCCTTCACCTTTGTACGTAATGAAATGAAAGCGAGTCAGATGTATGTAAATGTCGTTCTTCCAGAAGTAATTGGACCAAAGCTGAAAACTCTCCTGCATGTCATGCTTGAAGCTCTGAATCAAGCATTCAGTTCTGGATGACAGAGCTCGTGTCACTAGGACTCTTCACGTCTCAGCACGCCTCGACTCGACATCAAAATACACTGCTGGCCTCCTGACGTTCTGCCACTTCGGAAGTGAAAGTCGTCCGCGGTTTCCCTACAAATTACAGAAGGCATTAGCGTCACGAGAGGCGTCCCGGCCGCTCCCTCTCCTCCGGCGCCAGAGAGGGTGTCAAAAACACACAACACCTGTTGTGCGAGGCGCTGGAGCGTGCACTTTAATTTGATCAGACTGCGAACAATCGCTCATTAGAGTCAGGAGAGGAGCAGGAGGCGGAGGATGAGGAGATGAAATCAGTGAAGCGAGTCGCACCGCTGCAGATAGAGCCGTACACAACAACGGGTTCAGTCACTGTGTCGTCACTGATGTGCTGCCAGCGTGGACGTGATTCTAATAGCGACACCAGATATGAGCCCGACGTCTTTTCAAAGACATCAAAAGTTGAGACTGTGAGGAGCATTGATGTCGGTTCTGTTCGGTTGTACGTTATGTAGGCTAGGTCTACACAGATTTTTATAGCTACCCAAAATATTAAGTCATATCAACAAAGTCCTAACATGCTCTGACATCACATTAGCCTTCTCAACCAAGAACTAAACGAAATCTTTCATTTAGATGAAATGTTCATCGTTCTACGTGTACAGGCTAAACATGGCTTTATAGACGGCACTTATTGTCAGCTCATTGACAAAACGATAAATGACCTCTCATTTGTAAATCACTTTGGATAAAAGCATTGGTAAGTGTAAATAGAGATTAAGAGATGTTCACACGACCGATCAAAACTATCAGTCTGATTATTCATAAATTATTCACGTGCGTGTAGGAGTAGCTATTGTGAGCTGTGTGTTTAACTGTTCACGACGCTCCGTGACTGAACATGAACGCGTGTCCCGCTAATGATTCTGGAATTAATAGCTAGAGATAAAAGCGAGCAGACGTCTCACATGTCACGAGTTTATAAAGAACAGCAAATGGATTAAATTAATTGGATTGTCATCTTCATAATTAGCCGAATTGAGGAGGAACAAGTCAAATTCTTTTCAGCCGAAGCGTTCGAGACTACAGCGCACATGCCGAGATTCGGACGTCGCGCGAAGCTCGCGGATGAAAGGGGAGGTCATTTCTAGCGGTTCGGCCTTTCTGCACCATCACGACATAAACGGAGAGATATCCGTGCATCAAAGCTGATGACACTATATTCCTCAGCGCTCCGCAGAATCCATTGTGTTTTCAATTGTCTCGTCTAGCGCCCATAAAAAGAGATAGAGTTGCCTGCTGGGCGGGAGCAGTGCGGCAAATTGAAAGTGTAATTTCTAACAATATGGGACCCAGCGGTCGGCGAGCGATTGCCTTTACGTTTCTCTTCGTGCGTGTGTGTGTGTGTGTCTTCCTCTATTGCGCTCATCTATGAATGCAAAGCAAAGAGGAAAATGGAAGCTTGCTTCCAAATAAATAAGATCACTCTAATGGACGAGTAATGACGTTGGCCTGAGGTTACTGCGGCCTCGCTGCGTAAAACCCATTTGGACCGGTGGCGCTCGCTGTCCGTTCGCTCGCTGCGAGCTCCCGCTGTGTCACATCACCCTCCAGAAATTAAATGGAAAATGAAGCGTTGCTTTCACCGAAGGCACTGATTGACATTCTGTTGGTATTCTCTTTCCGACGGGATTTGCAGCACTTTTGCCATGACAGTAACAAGACCTCTGGCTTTGATTTTTCTCTCTCTGAATGCTTGACTTTATATGGAAGTTACGTGGAATTAGATTCACTTCACAGTGGTAAATATAGGTTTAATATTCATAATGTCAGTCTGACGCTTACTGACTCTCGAAAAGCCATTTCTGTTTCTTTCCGGACACATGATTACATGTTCAAAATTTCCGAAACATTTCCGCAGAGAAACGTAACAGAAGATAAAGAAAATAAATGTCTAGTTTAATTAAACTATAATTCAGCAGCAAATCTGAAGGTTTGTTTTTTTGTTGAATGGAAGACGTCTGGCCAAAGAAAGCTTTTTGGAGTTTCCAGTTCTGTCTTTAGTGGTTCATGTACACACATTCTTCCCATCAAACCCAAAATATGTTCTTGGTGCTCCGAATTCCCACAAACCGTGTGTCTAGCAAGGTTTATGATGATTTTCCATTCAAACAGCACTGCAGTGTTGTTACTCTCTCTTGGCACACATGGGCACAGATAATGGCACACAGATTTGATTCAGTCTGACAGAAGGCCAAAGGCCTGTGGGTTTCCGTCGCTCTACCAGCCTCACATTCCTCTGCCTTCTTTCTCATATGGACGATTAAACATGTCTGTGTTTTCCAGCTCCCTGTCAGAGCCCGCCAGCACAGTGGACACCCAACACACATCTGATCGCACGCGCGCGCACACACACACACACCTTTATTGGAGTTGAGGACATTTTTATCCAGTTATGCTCCTGTTTATCAACAAATCCCAAAACTGACAAAAGTCAGCAGTTGGAACCAGTGGATATCGTCTGGTTTTGATCATAAAGAGGAGTACATTTTGGGTTCAACGATACATCCATTAATGTGTAGCCCAGCACTGTATAAGACGTGTATGAGATGTGGAGTCAGAATTTCGTCTTCATCATCTACAGAACTCAGATAGAGTATGGGGGAAGTCTGAATCAGATTAATATTTTCAGAAAACACTTTTAAAGCCACAGCCGAGTCTCTTCCTTCACATCTATCTTCTCCATTATGGACCATCTTCCTCTTTGTTGCTTGTGAATAGAGCACAGAAACACACAAAACATCTATTATAAGAGATGAAGAAGAGGTCACATCTGCCTAAGGCCCTCTCTCTCTCTCTCTCTCTCTCTCTCTCTCTCTCTCTCTCTCTCTCTCTCTCTCTCTCTCTCTCTCTCTCTCTCTCTCTCTCTCTCTCTCTCTTTCTCTCACTGATTTACACAATTGAGCCCATAGCAGCACAGGTATGTGGTTCTGTCACTTGTGCTAGCAGCTCAAAATACTTGACTCCTGATTTAATGTATAGTATCATATGAAGTTTAATCACTTCTACTGATGTATAACACACATTTTCCATTTTACAGGAAATAATGTGAAAAACAACTGGTCTGATGCTATTTGAGTAATATATTGCATAGTTCTGCTGTCTAGAGGATGTTCTCAGTATGAAAGAGATAGAATAATATTTTGGGATCAATTTCAAATGTATTTTAACGTGTACAGATGTTACAATTCCAGCTCTTCGCCCAGTCTTGCACAGTTTTTTTTCTAAGTGACTTAAAATCCAAACACACATGAAGATAGAAGATGTGTGATGATGTGAAACGGATCTACAAACAGATTTATAGCACTTGACTCAAGTCTACTCGTGATTAGCATGTTGTTAGCATAAACGAAAAACATTCACTGTTTTGCCCTGTATCAGATTTATATTTATCATCATAAATGTTATTTTGTTTCTGTTCGGCACATATTTACACTTTTACATTCATTTGCTTCATCAACATCTTGTATATTTGCATCATGTTTCCTTTATGTCAAATATTAAATATTCACATTAAATAAAGTGTGAAGATATTCAGTCACAGTTAAAGGTTCAAATAAACAACAACTAACACAAGAAATGAAATAACAAACATCTCATCTATGTTTCATTTCATGAACAGATTATCTGTGTGAGCATCTGGCTGAAGTCATTCAATATTAACTGATATTTCTATGTAGAGATTTGTGCGCATTTTGCAAGGATGTGGGTTGTTGGTTGGGATTTTGTACATCATGTTTTCACCATCAATAACTAGTAAGTGACTAAAGTGTTTCAGAATGTAATGAGCTGATCCACCATCTCTTCACATCTGAGAGTTTCATTAATTCAACCATTAACCACATGATGATCCATCGCTAAAGAACTTCAACATCTAAACCTGGTGTTCAGCACTATTTTAAACCCAATGAAGTGTGAGAGATGCAAAGTCACGTGGTCTCAACTTCAGACCACACACACACACACACACACACACACACACACACACACACACACACACACACACACACACACACACACACACACACACACACACACACACACACGATAGCAGATTACTGATGTGAAGTGACACTTCTGCGCTCAAGGGTTCTGACCCAAATGAACTGATTCACAGAGATCCGCAGCTCTTCCCTGAAGACACTGAACTCTCCACTGATCGCTTCATCACTTTACATGAAAACAAAAAGAGATTGAGCTATAATGTACTGTCAAATACAATGAACAAGCAGCGGTTTTTTTACAAGGCACCGAACCATGACGTGCTACTTCCTGGTCAGCAGGAGAGGGCGGAGCATTCTCTTACCTAGGGAACATTCGATTGGACAAAAATCTGTGAAGTGCAATATTTGTCCTATTAAGGTATTTGAGTTTATTTTTTATTAACAGGAGAAAGATGAAGCATAGTGTACAAAATTGAGTGACTTTTAATTTCATGAGGTCTTTATGTAAAGAAATGATGAATTCTATATCTTCAGGATGCATGACAAGACTTTGGTGAGTTGAATATGTGGCACGTTTCATAGAGTTGACATTATAATATCAAAGCTATGATAGTGACATCGAGATTTGTGTTGTGACAGCTGTAGAAAGACTCTTGATTCGTGTGTGATGAGAGCTACACGACGGCGCTCAACAAACGTCTGATTAAAGTCTGAGACGCAATCTCACGGAAATCACTCCAGAGAAATGATTCATTTCAAATTCAGAGTTTCGTGTCTAAATAAGAAAGTTCGAGGCTGTTCACGGGCAGCCGAGTCAGCGGAAAAGTGCGGCGAGCAATCAGCCTCATTCAAGCCCCATTAAACCCCATTGACTCGCCGTAATCACCCCGCTTGTGTAGGAACTTTACAGCGAGATGTTATTTTGCACTTGTGCACTGAACAAGGACAAACACACAAACGTCTTCACAGAGGGCAGCCAGTGTTTGCAGGAACTTCACCTCAAACTCTTTCCATAAAACAGTCCTGGAATGTTCCTAAAGGATCTGCTGTACTTTCATTTCATCATGAATAGCACCGCAGGTCAAATGCTCACTCATTTATTGCTTTTACTTTAGTACTATTATCTTTCCAACACATTTTATTATTATTACCTATTGATGACAAAATTAAATACTGTTGACAAATGTGTAAACAACAAAATTAGAATCTGTACTTAATAATAGGTAATAAATAAAGCAGCGAAAGACAATGATTCATTCAAATGAACGACTGTACACTCATGGACATTTTCCTCTCTGTGTTTGAACAAACTGACGTTTCTAGTGAAATCCGACCAGCCAGCTCTTCCTTGATCTTTTATGTACTTGCTATAAAAAGATATAGACTGCAGCTTTGAAATGTATAATTTTGTTTTAATGAAATTTCAATTTATTCCCCATACACCGGACATTCTTGATCGTTCGGACATAAACTAGCTGAACACAACCACTAACTCACACATTCTGGTTTTATTTTTTTGGTCATATGTCATTGGTCAATGTCAATGTCACTTTATTTAAATGGCACTATTTAACAATGTGCTGCACAATAAGACAAAATAAGACAAAATTCACTAAAAACAAACAATACAAAAACACAAGAAAAAAGCCTAAGAATTTCATTCACTAAAAGCCTGCTGAACAAATGAGTTTTCAGCAGAGATTTAATTGGTCATTGGTAATGCACTCTGAACCCACCTTACAGTATATATACATGACATCTCATGAATAAAGCAGAAATTCATGTCATTCAGTTTGTCATCTTAGTCTTATGTTTGTAGGTGTAATGGTACGTAATAAAATAATCATTATGTGCGAGCGTGCGTGTGTTCCCCGAGTTAACTGGTAAGAAACACCTCCGACCGCTGCTCACGGGATTAAACCTGTTATCACCGCTCAGGTGCTGAGGGAATTTATTGGGAACTCTGGAAATATAGAGAAGGAAAGTCTGGCAGGTGATAAGAGTGTGTGTGATGGGATTTTATAACTAGCGGGCCTACTTTGTTTCTTTGCCTAGAAAAGACCAAAGCGTTTCCTTCTTATTCACATCTTTACCCCTGCGTTTGCAGTAGCAAGGCCAGCATTCTCATTATATATTCTGTTTTGGGGCATTTACTGAATTTCCTGTTTATCCAACCATGAACAGATCTATTAACATCTGTCTGCTTAACAAGAAAACGCGGCTAAGTGAGATTCTAGACATGGGGAAGATCAGGTTGAAATAGAAGATGTTTTTTTCAGGTGGACATTTAAATAAACCATTATTTACGTGCAGTGGCTCTTTGAGAGAGGCAGTATTGCAGGGGAAGGTGTATCTGCATTAGCAGACAGCAGACGGCTCTGTGCAATTTTCTTCTAAAGGCAGAAGTAGGAAGTCGCTCTTCCATTATTCACCGCACTTATCTCAAAGCCTGCGTCTGTACACACACACACACACACACGCGCGCGCTCGCTCGCTCGCCAGCGCTCCACCACGCAGTTTCATCTCATGTATGCATTTGGATAAAATGTATAAATAATTTAGCTGCAGACATTGTGGGGGCTTATCCGAGTCTTAACCCCCTCTCTCTCTAAGCTGAATGTTAACTAATTATTTTGTGTTATCTTGCTGCATGGCTCCAGGCCTATCAGCCCACTGCACACGCACTACAGATAAGACTGCAGTGGAAGAGAAAACACTGAGGGAAAGACGGAGAATGGGTGTCGGGTCTGTAATGCTGTAATGCTGCCGGCCACACGCTTTATTTAAGGAAGGGTGCTGTCACAACGCAGTGGGGTAAGTTGTCACAATGGAACAGCTGTTGCATGAAAATGAAGCTGTTAGATAAAATGCAACACATAAAAAATCTGATAGAAATAACATGCCTTTTTATGAGGAGATTTGAGTTCTCAGTTGTGTTTCATTTAAGTCTCGGATGTTTCTCCTATACTTGCCCAGGAGACTGATACATTGTAAATGAATGTAGATTGTAGATGTCAAATCATCTGATTAGAGATCTCAGTTAGAGACACTGGCAAGATCTTCTCTGAACTCATTATAGTTCCCGGTCTTTCTAACCAAACCTGATTTCCAAATGACATGTTCGAGTGTTTGAAGGGCCCTGTGGCACAGAGACGCTACTGAAAGGCAGTGGTAGAAAGAGTACTGAATATTAGCTAGCTAGTTAATTTGACCTCATAATATAACCGTTGGGATGACACTTGGCAAATGGAATTTAATTAATTAATTAATTTCATTACTAACTCTTTTGTCTTGATTATGATTGACGTTTGCAATTTCGTTATTCCCAGATAACAACCACTAAAAACTAATAACACACGGTAACCCAGATGCTGCAAATCATTTTGACAGCTACAGTTTAATATTACACAAACAATTAATATAAATATGTCTTTAATAACATTATACTTTCACACCAAGTTCAAATTGCTGACACTGGCCTTTAGAACGGTAACGGCAAATTCGCCACTCTACCTTAACTCACTGCTCCAGGTCTTCACTCCCTCCGTCATCTTTGGTCTGAAAATGGACGCACATTAGGGTTAGGGTTCCTCTGTGTGTGATCTACCAGCATCCTTCACAACCGTCAAGAAACAACTTAAAACATTCCTGTTCCGTATCTATCTGACTAACAAATAACTGTATGGTGTGTCAAATAAATAAATAAGTATATATTTCCTGCATTTTGTTCATTTTCTTCCTTGCCTACTTCAGCTTAATCCTCCTAGTAACATGTTCTTGTAAACCATGGGTATTGTTTAGTCTGTTGACAAAATGTTTTATGCTCTCCTACTTGTAAGTCGCTTTGGATAAAAGCATCTGCCAATGTGAATACATATAAATGTTAATATTTACAAATGATTAAATCAAATTGTCTGTTCGTCACATTTGAACGTCATTTCTTACCGTAAAACCGAAAGTAAAGGGCTTCCTTGCGGAAGGTCTGCATTTGGTAAAAATTTGTTTATAAAACTTTTCTAAGTCACATTTCATGTCCAGTTTTTTTTCTCATGTGACATGTAGCCGTGTAATATGAGGGATAATGTACAAGCAATTGGCTAATATTGCAGAAATAAGCCTGATCAATGATCCTCAATAAGTGTGATCAGGACCTGACGCGAAGCGGAGACTCTAACATCACACTGAAGGGGCTTATTTCTGCGATATCAACCAGATGCCTGTACAGTGCCCTCCACTAATATTGGCACTCTTGGTAAATATGAGCAAAGAAGGCTGTAAAAATAAATCTGCATTGTTTCTCATTTTGATGTTTTACTAAAAAAATTCTACAAAATTCCCACATTTTATTGAAGGAAATCAATTTGAAGTGGGGAGAATATCACATTGTAAAAAAAGTGTTTTTTCCCATACATGTTGGCCACAATTTTTGGCACCCTTGTGAAAGTGACTTATTTGTCAGATATGGTGACCCATACCCGAAATGTGACCTCTGCATTTAACCCAACCAGTGAACAACAATTGAGAGGCCACAACTGCCCCCAGTTGTATTTAATACATTCTGCAACCTCAGTTCGTAAGTAAAACAGCTCTGAGTCTTTTCTTTTCAGTCTGATGAGGTTTGAGAATACATTGCGATTCATTCGAGTCTATTCCTCCAAAAAGAATTTCTCCAGATCCTTCAAATGTTGGTGTTCCCTCTTCTTCAGTTCATCCCACTCATTTTCTATAGTGTTCAGATCAGGGAACTGGGATGACTATGGCAGGATCTTGATTTTGTTGTGACCCATTTTTTGGTGATTTTGATGTTTGCTTAGAACCACTGGGAAAAAGTCATTAATTATTTCCACCCCTGCTGAAAGGTTTGTACTAAAAACAACTGAGCAAGCATGTCAACCAGTAAAAATAATTATTTACATATTTTTAAATGTGCAGATTTATTCAAACATCATTTCAATGGGTCAATATATTCAAATTCAGAAATAATTTGAATAAACACATACAGATGCAACATTTTTAATTTGCAATTGCAGAAAGTACACGTCTCTGACCTTTGACCCATCTACGGTCTCAGTCACAGAGTCTTATGTCAGAACGGGCAGGTATTGATGTAACACTGTCACTAATCCGATGGATTCTGAAGACATTTCACACAAATAATCCGGCTTCACAAATCCTCCTCATATAACATCTTACAATCAAAAGCAGTTACCCTCGGCTGACCCGCAAGGACAATCCCCCACAATTCCTCTCACAGACCTGACTGTTAAGCTCATAGTCCCTAGACTTCATCCATCATAATACAACACAGTCATGTGTGTGTGATGCTCAAATAGGATTTTTTTGCACCAAACCGCTTAAAATGTGACATTACTGAGAATCTACATGAACGACAGAAGAGAATAACAGACAACAAACACAATGGATTAACCAGAACACAGTGGCAAAGTATGGAGCAGTGAGCAGGAGTGAGAGGCAGTGAGGAGCAGTGAGCAGGATTGAGAGGCAGAGAGGAGCAGTGAGCAGGAGTGAGAGGCAGTGAGGAGCAGTGAGCAAGATTGAGAGGCAGTGAGGAGCAGTGAGCAGGATTGAGAGGCAGTGAGGAGCAGTGAGCAGGATTGAGAGGCAGTGAGGAGCAGTGAGCAGGAGTGAGAGGCAGTGAGGAGCAGTGAGCAGGAGTGAGAGGCAGTGAGGAGCAGTGAGCAGGATTGAGAGGCAGTGAGGAGCAGTGAGCAGGATTGAGAGGCAGTGAGGAGCAGTGAGGAGCAGTGAGCAGGAGTGAGAGGCAGTGAGGAGCAGTGAGCAGGAGTGAGAGGCAGTGAGGAGCAGTGAGGAGCAGTGAGCAGGAGTGAGAGGCAGTGAGGAGCAGTGAGCAGGAGTGAGAGGCAGTGAGGAGCAGTGAGGAGCAGTGAGCAGGAGTGAGAGGCAGTGAGGAGCAGTGAGCAGGAGTGAGAGGCAGTGAGGAGCAGTGAGCAGGATTGAGAGGCAGTGAGGAGCAGTGAGGAGCAGTGAGCAGGATTGAGAGGCAGTGAGGAGCAGTGAGCAGGATTGAGAGGCAGTGAGGAGCAGTGAGCAGGAGTGAGAGGCAGTGAGGAGCAGTGAGCAGGAGTGAGAGGCAGTGAGGAGCAGTGAGCAGGAGTGAGAGGCAGTGAGGAGCAGTGAGCAGGAGTGAGAGGCAGTGAGGAGCAGTGAGCAGGAGTGAGAGGCAGTGAGGAGCAGTGAGCAGGAGTGAGAGGCAGTGAGGAGAAGTGAAGGACTGTGAGCAGTTGTGTGGAGCAGTGAAATAAAATAACAAAAAGCATAATAGAGGAATCAGAGAAGTGACATGACAGAGATAGAGAGTTTGCCCCAGGACTCTGTGAGTTCAGCTGAGGTCAAAGGGAGCATTCCACATTACCCTGCAGTTCAGAGGACCCAAAGTTGCATCACTACAGGCCAGAGAAGAGCTGTGCTCTCACATCACATCCCATTACACACACACGCTAGATCTCAGAGAGGCCAAAGCCATCATCACGCCTCTAAGAGAGAGAGGGAGGGGGTTTAATAACCCGGGGTATGATATGATCTGAAGAGGGCTGTTTTCCATCTCCTGTATGAAAATAGCCTCTACTTTAGCAGCTCTTCATTTCCTGTTGAGTGCTGAAGAGACGCTCGATGTCTCAGTATTTTGCCCCAGCCGACTCTCACCAGCCATTTATTTCACTCTTGTGTAGACAATGAAGAGGGGGCGGGGCTTTCTCCTCAATAACCTGCTGTAAGTGGTCCCAGCTGCAGGTCATCTATCCATAAAACTCTGCGATTGGATAATCAGACCTATGGATAACATCGGACTCTTGACATAATCACTAGAGAAAAAGATAAAGACATCCTTAGAGTCACAAATATTCTGAATAGCTGTGTGATTCTGGTGGGTTACATCAAACCGGATAGCATATGTTTGTCCTTATTAATATCAATAACATTCAGCACATTTCCCCACGGACACTCACCTGATAAACTCACAGCTTGAGCGTCACATTAAAAACAAAAACAAATTCAGTCAAACATCTGGCTGCCGTTAACCTGGATGGCACTTTCATAATGATGAAATCTGACCTCTGATCTGAAGAGATGGGCTTCTCCCCTTCCTGCCCTTCAGCACGGGTAATGTTCCTGAAAACGCTTTGGCTCTGTTTGATTTGCCGACACTGCAAAAAAATTAGCACACACATTCTGCTCGAAGAGACGGTACATTGACATTTAAAAGTAAATAATGGTGGATGTTCCAGAGACCGAATGAACACACCTTCTCGTGGCACTCTGAAATGTTTTCATCTGAGAGTTTACAGCAAGATCAATGAACAGCACAGGACAGAAGTCAATGATTCATCCTTCACTGGAGATTCACTGAGCTTTTCTCACAGCAAGCATCAAAAGAGGACAACAAAAACCGTGAGGCAAGTCTGGAACAAACACCTCTGACCCTACGTCTAGATGAAACTATTTCTCAACAGGTGCTCCAGTGCGACTCTGGGCCTATAAACTTGAGTCTTTATGAGGATCAATATTGTTTGTGTGTGATGTTTACTTCACACTAGAGCTTTTAATAAAAGACTCTTCCCTGGCAACCGCCTCTTTACTCTGTTGTCATCCAGAAGACGCTACAGATCCCTCAAGACATGCAGACATACACTTTACTTGAAGGGGTAATTTATAAGACTAACATGACACCTTCATAATCATGAAGGAGGTTTTATGCATGTTTATGACGACTGTCATTAAATGTGTCATTCGCTCATTTATGTCATTTTAAATGCAAAGATACTCTGTCAAATAGTTTCATGACAGCGTAATATAACTATTTGACAGAGTATTGACATTTAATGACATTTTAATGTAATGTTAATTATGACAGGGTTAGGGTTAAGGTTATGTTGTCTTGGTAATATCAAGTTGTCATGACAAAGACATCTTAAACAATGTCATCTTTGCATTAAAAATGACATAAATGAACGAATGACACTTAATGACAGTCGTCATAAACATGCATAAAACCTCTTTCATATTCATGACATGTGTCATGTTAGTCTTATGAACACCCCTTCAAGTAAAGTGTTACCCACATGTGTGAATGCTCTTTTACAGTCTCTGCTGGAAGCAGAGGTTCAGGTGTAGTCATTGTGAAGTCCAAGAGTTATCTCTCATCTCTAAACTGACTGATGATGCTGATCACTGTCTTTACCTGTTGAGTTCTGGTATTAACAGTAAATTGACTCGTTGACTCAGACTCTACAGTTACTGACTTGACATCTGCAACATTCTGACTCTGTTATTAAACGGAACGGAATAAACATTTAAAACTGAATCTTCTTTTAAAAAGCAGTGATTTTTGAGTTCATAGAGTGTTTTACTATTAATACTGCAAAAATATATATGATTCCCTTAAAGATGCTTTCAATAATTCATAAACATGATTGGATGCATTACCTGTCAGTCATACGGGCTCTTGGGCGGTCCTTGGCCATTTAAAGCACCAGTGGTTTCCAGACCCTCAGTATGAAGGTCTAAGGGAGACAACAGGTGACTTGACTTCTCTGTGCGTGTGCGTGTGTGTGACCGTCACGCACGCACGCACACACACACACATTCTGTTTTTTCAAATGTCTGTCGCTTTTGGCAGAGTTCGAGCTAACATGTTAAACGATGTTTGCTCCATTCTTCTACACAAACTATCACTCTCATTTGGTTTCTTCTGTGGAGACTCACACTTGTGTGTGTAAGAGAGACATCACCAAAGGCCAAATAAAATATGGTCATAAATCTGATGAAAGTCTTTTGATAGGTGAGATCAGTGTGTGTGTGTGTGTGTGTGTGTGTGTGTGTGTGTGTGTGTGTGTGTGTGTGTGTGTGTGTGTGTGTGTGTGTGTGTGTGTGTGTGTGCGTGCATTGCGCGTGTTTGGGACGGTACGCTACATGCTGTGTTTTTATGTATTCTCAGTGGTCCAGATGGAGTAAAAACTCTTCTATTAGACTTCACCTCGAGGGTCTGAATGTTTTTTTGAGACGTCACATACATCACGGTGGAGCTCTGAAAAGAAAGCTCAGATAAATAAAACACTTTTATCAATCATTAACTTGATAATGGACAATCTGTGTCTGTCGGTGGATGAAAGCACGAGTCTTCCTCTTGTCCACTCACTGCTACAATGAAAATGTTTTGCTGCAGTTTTGGGTCAAGCGTATGGTGCTCTCGTCCTTTGAGCGTATATTAAAAATCCACTTGGACCACTAATAGTGAGCTTGTCTCTGTTTCATTTTAGTTCATTAATTGGTTTATTTAGTCACAGCACTGACCCAAATACCTCCGAAATACACCGAGCGCTTCACTGGTGGTTTGTGAATCCTGCTGTATGAAGCCTTTAAAAGCAGAGATGTGTTCTCTCGAAAAAAGTTCAGCACATGTCATTAATATTAATATCACAGCACTGTTCTTCTGGAACTCTGCAGCAACTTCTAGAATTAAACAAAGAGCATATGTGTCATAGCGGCTGGAGAACTGTCAGCTTGGATTCTTTCTGTCTGGATGAACAGCAAGTGTTTTTGGACTCTTGACTGGAAACTCTTACCTGTCTCTCGTGATATGACACGCACGCACGCACACACGCACACACACACACACGCACACACACACAATGACGTATTACTCCAGATATAGAAGTAAGACATTTGGAATATTTACACGTGTATTAAAATGTGAAGCAGCTTTGCACAGATGTTTCACCTCGAGCTACAAACGCGCTGGACTGAATGTTGATCATCTGCTGAACATATCCACATACTGTATGACAACAGAAAAGAGAAAAGACCTTATTTCATTTAGTGTACAGTTGTAGATTTGAACATATTATTATTGTAGTGTGTGCACATGTATTTATGAAATTGATTTGTAAGACAACAGGGAGTGTGTTTGCTCAAATAGTGAAAGTCGATGAGCCAAACAGATCGTACTCAGCATCACTGTAAAAACAAATCTAAGAATCTGACATGTGACATTTCCACAACCTATAACACAGCAGCACACTTCTGAACAACAGTAACAACAATTTAACAGTAACAACCTAATGCATGCTGGGAACTGGAAATCCTCCTCAACCAATCATTTTAAAGTAACTTTTTTATAGAAAGTAAATTGGAGAAGAAGCACAACGGAGTTCGAGAAAATCAAAAACAAGTTTCATTAACTCTGTAGTTTGACGTTGAGGCTCTTTTTGCTTTAGTTTGTCATGTCAAGTCTTTTTTTAACTATTAGGCCTACTTGACATTTTAACTTGTTTAATAGTCTGATGTTGTCACACCAGGAGTTAGAACATGTCCGTGTTAACATGATGATTCGGACACACACGTTTCTCACAAGCGGGCTGTCCTCTTTCCCTTCGGTATGGCTTTTTATTGGTTTTCCTAGCATTTTAAGTAGCTTGGGGCTTTTAATAAGAAGTGAAAATTACGGGTTATTTATTGTGAGGAGCCGCAAAGTCTGTTTGTAATGAGCGTACTGAGAAAAGAAATGAGAAGCTGCAACACTTATTAGTTTTTCTGTCTGTGAAATAAATGGAATTGCATTTGGTGTTTAACTGGGCCAGTGGATATATGAAGCTTCAGTCCACACCGATTCAGCACATTCATTTGTTGTTTATTCCTATTAACATCTGTAAATATGCTTTTATTTCTCAAAACCGATATTATGAGGTTATAAGTCAAGGAGTGTTTTTATTGAAATGTCGTGATTTGAGTGCGAGGCGGCGATGGGCTTTATCATTATAATATCTGCACATTCTCATAAGATGTGAATAAGAGCCGCGGGCATCTGAGCGCAGACGCTTTGCAGTATGTCAGTCGAGACAGAAGCGGGCTGTGTTCTCATCCATCTGATTTCAAACACGCCCCCTCTGCCAGCCGCTGCCCCGGGTGCCATCTGATTGGCTCACCCGCATTTGAATGATGCCCGTGTCTGTTTGGTCTCAGAGGTAAACATGAGAATTACACGCCTGTCTCCTGGCAACCACAGAACTGCTCGAGTCGAGTACGTCACATGTGTAAATGTGACTTTATAAACCCTGTGAAGAAGATGAACACTCTCTATAAACGTGTATTGAGACCACCTGCATCCTGACCCGAATGATACGCATGCGTCCTGTGATCTCGAAATAACACATCAATCTATGGAATGAAGTTTCTGTTATCACGTTTACTTCACTTACAAATCAAATGTCAGTTTTCTCTTGGTGTGCGGAATTAGAGATTCAGCTTCTCCAATCTCCATCTTCTAGATCAGGGTGTCGTTCCTCGAGTATATTACTACCAGAGAGGATCAAATATACCAACAAGAGTTTCAATAAGCAACATTACAGTCGAACTGTGAAATATGTGATACTGTTGAATTCAGTGAGCCGGTGAAAGTGTGGACCAGCAGGAAGACTGCCAGCTTTCTCTGAAAAATGACAGTGGATTTGCTCGGAGGGTCAGGTAGGCAGCTGGTACTCTATGTCTCCTGATGTCCGTCATCAGCCCTGGCAACCAAACCCCTGGCACCATTTCCACGACAACCGTCCATCCGTGCACAGCTGGCACAGACCGGAGCGAGCCGTCACTCGGGAATTCTGGGATCTGGCTGCCTCCAGGACTCAGTTGTTATTAGAGAGATGCACATGGATTTTCATTTGTACATACAGATTCTGAATGGCATTTCCCAGCCTGCTCACACAGAAACCACACTGACACAACTACTATAATCGATATTAGGATTGAGAATCCAAAATCAATTCCAATTCAATTCCAATTCTGGAATCACACCATTAAAATGTCAATTCTTGTGTGCTTACTTGCTGCTATCTTATGAAAATGAAACATATTTAGACTATAGTTATCATGGTTTAACTATGGTATTTGCAGTTAAGCACAGATTTACCATGGTTTTATTACAGTAAATGATGTTGTCAACTATAAAGCTGAATTAATTTACATTGGAACATGTAAGATCGATATCTTTTGAACTTAAAATACTTTCAGGCTGCTTTGTATACTTCTCAGAAATACACTATTATGAGTGATCTTCTTTATACACAACGATCATAGACATTTACTTCAAGTATAAAAATGGAATTGTGTACTAAAAGTTCAAATAATAGCTATCCAGCTATAGCTATATAAGTATAGTAGTAAGAAACTAGTAGTTTACTCAGAGTATACTTCAAAGTGTACTTTAACCAACTAAAAGTATTGAACTAGAAAACCATCAGTACACCTGTAAGTTCACTTGTTGCAATACAAATGAAAAACATCTAGTTTAGTGTAGGTCTACTGCTGTTACATTTAAATGACACTTTTATGAACAGTAAGTCAATTTAGTCCCAAGGCGTTTTGAAGTATATACTCCCAGACATTAGTATACTTGGACAGATTGATGTCTTGACATTTATTTGTATATATGTGTATCAGCGCGGTATCAAACTATATGTTGAATGTGTTCCTAATATTGATGTAGCAGTTGAAAACAATGATGAGACGCATTTGGCTTTGAGAATGCAGCTGACAGATGATGATGATGTACGATGACTGTTTCTGTAACACCAGTGAAGAGTTTATATGACTTTCATCAGCAGATGAACTGTGACTGTAGTCTTGTGTTGGTTACATTACAGACTGGAGCATGAGAGGATGTTTATTCTCATCCTCGCAGGACTTCACACTGAGCTGCAGTCATTTGTAATGGAGGCGCAGCAGCGCCATGGGCATCCACTTCCACATCCGAGTCCAAGGTGACCCGTCTCTGGACTAAAACACAGCTGACCTCATGCCGTGTGTGTTGGTCACGTTCCCAGATTAAAAGAGACCTTGACAATCTTGTGAAGGTCAGAACTCTTTTTTGCATCTACAAACCAACATAAAAATAAGTGGTACTGTATGTAGATCGTATTCCCAGATCAAATCCGCTCAAAACGAATAACACGCGGTAACCCGGATGCAGCAAATCATTTTCACAGGTACAGTCTAATATTACACAAAAAATAAATATAAATATGATTAAACCATATTGCCAAATGATTTGAACGTTACCTTAAAACCGACAGTAAACGTGTTTTCCCTGCGGAAGGTCAGCAATCGGTAAAAATTTGCTAATAAAATATTTTAAATTCACATTTCATGTCCAGTTTTTTTCTCATGTGACAAGTAGCCGTGTAATACGTGGGATAATGAACAAGCAGCAGCTGGCCCTTCACGTCGGGTCCTGATCACACTGTCAGGGTTTATTTCTGCAATAACAACCGGCTGCCTGTACATTATCCCATCAACATGATGTTTGGGAAGCTATGTAAGCATTAAATGAAATGCACGTATGTAATCTTTTGCATGATGCTTCGGATAAAAGTTAAATGTGTAAATATTTAATATAAATGCTTTATTGAAAGGGTCATACTGTTAAATTTGATGAAGATAATAGTGTTTATATATATATATATATATATGTTGTGACGACCCTGCGACTTTTCTTGATTTTATTGGCACCGCAGGTGGATGACTCTGTTTGGTTTCCTGTCCAAATTGATAGCAGATACTGTACCTTATATAAGAAATATAATTGTAGGGAGGATTGAGGCACAGTCTTCTCTTGAGAGAGAGAAATTACTGACTTTCTTTTGCGTTATATTTATTATTTCTTCAATATCCCTAGACTTTTGTTTATTCTGATTATTTTTGCTGTTGTATTAACATAGTTTAATAAAATCATTTCTATTGATAAGAACATATGTGAGAAAAATAGTTTTTTTACAATGTGATATTCCCCCTACTTCAAATAGTTTTCATCAATGAAATGTTGAAGTTTTTAATAAAAGATCAAAATAAGAAACAATGTAGATTTATTTTTACAGCCTTCTTTTCTCATTTTTACCAAGGGTGCCAATATCAGTGAAGGGGACTGTAGATATAATACTACATACAAATAGAAAAGGCAGGTAGGTTATATTTCTGTCTGAAATGCTTCTAGGAGTGTGAGGTATTCATGGAATCAGACATGAGTTCATGTTCTTTATAGAGATGAAGCATCACGACAGCTTCACAGCGTGTGACTATCAGTCTAATATATCAGTTCAGCTTCAGAGAGACAGATAACATCTTCCTTCATCTCTGCTTTTTCAAAACTTCCGTGCGTGCATGCGTGTGTGTGTGTGTGTGAGGTTACAGTGAAATCTCTAATTTGGGTTTCTCGAAGCCTGAACAGGATTGTGTAAATACTTTTCTCTTGTAAAAGCAATACAACGTCACTTTTAGGTATATGTATGGCAGTAGAATACATTAATGAATAAATGCTTGCTCGTGTTGTTATAAACTTTCTGTCTTCTGTGTTAAACAACAGGAGATGTTGAGCTTCAGTCACTATTTACTGTCACTGTATGAACACCATCATTACTCAAGAACTATATCAAGTTCAAAGAAAGGTCTGTTCAACTATTGCCAATACAAAACACAAGCATGAGCTTTTATAAATGGTTAATATAATCACACAAACAACAACACAAGATCAGACAGTTCAAACCTCGACATGTGATGTGCCACAGCGGACGTTTCAAACAAACCACCTTATTGTACCTGCTTTTCTCTCCTGCGTCAGAGAGGTTTTTAAAGTAACATTTAATGGAATGTTTCTTAAACATCGCTGCTGGCCATGAGGCAGACCAAAAGGTACGACCTATTTTATGGCGGTTGACAAGCGTATGGTGTATTACCGCCGCCAACTGGACTGGAGTGTGCAGCACGTACACACACACGCGCGCACGCACACATAGTATTATGAGTCACTCTTGAAAAGGCCTGTGGCTAATAGTTCATCATTCATACAAGCAAATGAATTATTAAAAGCTTCTGTAGGCCGGCAGGACAAACAAGCAGAAAAACAACTTGTCATCATCTTTGATCCTTTGAGAGTCTGTGTGCGTGTGGAGAAGCATCAGCAGGTGTGTGTGTGTGTGTGTGTGTGTGTGTGTGTCCTGCTAAAGCCAACAAGGTGTGTGGACCAAATGTCCCCACAAAGACAGTAATAGCAGTCATTTTTAACCTTGTGAGGACATTTTTGTTCGAATATAAATGAAAAATGTAAATATGCAGAAACGTTTGCGTGATGGTTTGGTTTAGGGGTAGAGTTACAGGATACAACATATACAGTTTGTTCAGTGTATAAAACACGTGCCTGTATATGTGTGCGTGCGTGTGCGCGTGCCCGATCTGGCGTCTCCGGCTCTGTGTGTTTTGGGATGGGATTCTATCAGGGATCAGATGATGCGCTGTGAGATATGAAATTAACATCCGTATCTCAGGGCTGCTGAGGGGGAACGCATCTAATCCCAGCCGTCTAATTTATTTCTTCATCAGATTTATGTCAAAATATGCATGCCGCAGACGCCAGCGGAGCTAAGAGCGCACCGCTTCAATCACCGCGCCCAGAAAGATGATAAATTAATAATCCCATGTTTCACTAAAACGGAGGATTATTTGATATATATTTTATGATTAGGGTTTATAGTCGAGGTTGACGCTGGTAAGGAGGGTCATAATTCTGGGCAGTTACATGGGCAGCTACAACAATAAACTTCTACATCCCATAATTCCAGTGGTTTACTCTGGTTCGGAGGTGAATTTATAACACACACATCAGCTTTCTGAATGCCGTCTGCAGCGCAGCAGAAGTTGGATCTTGTGTTGTGTTGTGTTGTGTTGTGTTGTGGCCTTTCAATCCTCTCTTATTGTGTTCTACTGAATGCTACATGAGCATCACTGACAAACAGCTCTTTTTTTCTTTTGATTTTGAAATGCTTTTTTAACAAACACAGTAAAGGATTTTGCAACATTTTCGTAGTTTCAGAACTGTTTTGTGGAAGTGCTCATTTCTTATTGCGTTCACACCACAGAAAATTAGAATAATTTAAGTTTTGAAGGGATGAAATGAGCTCCAATGTAATTGAAACTGTAATAAATATACAGAAAGCTAATGTTAGCAGCGTTTGTTCATGTTTGATAGTAACAGTTGTGTTTATTACTCCGGGTACTCCGGTTTCCTCCCACGACCCAAAGACATGCAGGATAGGACCCCCGACTCATGTGTGGAATAAGACTTGTGTGTATAGAGTGACAAGTTCTCACCATGAATATAGCCTTAGATGCTGGAATGGCATTAAAAATGCAATAAATAAATAAATAAACAGTTGTGTTTAAAGGTTTAAAGGTGGTGCTTTTAGCTCATGTTAAATCTAAAGCTCATCTTAACACTGAGAAAAGCTTTCAAATCATCATTGACATCAAAGTAAAAGAGTGAATACATGTGGCTTTAGAAATGCACAAGCGCTGAATATTAACATCATATTATTTTTACAGTTAGTATCCCAAATGTACATATTATATAAAAATAGCAATAAAACATTTTTTATAATTTTCCTTCTTTCCTACTTTTTTTCCTAATTTATATATATATATACAGTGTATTTACTGTAAAAGCTTCTTTGAAACCAACCTATGAAGAGCACTGTGGACATATGTTTGAATCAAACTGAATCTCTGCTCAGTATTTGTGTGCTTTCTTCATGTTCATGTTCATGTTCATGTTCATCACAGCATTGTTAAATGTGTTGTATGTAATAAACCAGAGACTTTATCTTCTAGTCAAAAACATTTCATCATAAATATGAGTTTATGTTCTTCTTTCAGTGGAGGTTGTGTACACCGGCGTCCTCTCGCTTCAGTCATCACGTACAAACGATACGCCAGAGGGCAGATGAGAGTCTCGCTCTTCCTCCATTTTGGTTTTTTAGAGCAGAAAGAGAAAAAGCTTTTAAAAATTCCAGCTGACAACACAGAAACATGTCGCCTTTCTCTGAGCAACGTCCAAATGCCGTGGAGGAGGGAAATGGTGCTTTAAATTGCTTCTCTTTTATCTCTTTCTCTCTCTATCCCTCATTTCCACCTCCTGTCGAGCATGTCGGAGAACATGAGCTGTTTTTGCACCAGAGACGTTGTACGGGTCCGCCGTTAAACTCAACAACGACTCTTTGCGCACTTTTCATAAATTCTTGTGAAGCGAGATGGTCGTCTCCATGCTTTACGAGCCGCATCACATCAGAAATCCATCTGTCAAACTGGACCAGAGCAATAAAGCTGCACAGATCTGTGTTTGAAAGAACTATCATCATCAAATTATGTAGAAATAATCTCTAGACAATAGAAAGAAATAGATCTCAAGACAAATGAGACCCATCTGAACACATTTAAAGAAACAGTTCCTTTAAGGATCTGTTCCTGAATCTCTTTGTCTAGTGACTATGAACACTGAGCTCCAGAGAAGAAAAAACATGCTTTGAAATGACATGAACGTAAAAAAAATATTATTTCTAAACAAATCCTAAATCTGGATTACTACAGGGGTTTCATATATAAAAAACATGATTATGTTAATACTACATACATATTAATACATAAGCTCTTCTGATATTGTAAATTAAAGGAACAATACTTGATTTTTTGTATGATTTATTAAAAGAAATGCAATATAACATACAAAACTGTTTCTTCAGAGGTGTATAAAGACTGTACGTAATGAACAGTTATGTTTTTATTACCTTAGAATAACCCAGTTTTATCTACATATGCGCGGGCCTATATATGTGGAGTTTTCCATGTTGCGCGGCCATGTTTGGTTACAGCAGCACTAAACAGACAAACAGCTCACAGAGCGCATTTAGTAATTCATAGAGGCAGAATTGCGTCATCACTGAGTTAAAGACCACAAATAAGTTAGTCAGTCGTAGTACGAAGAGAAGGAGGAGGAGTCGTCGTCATCATCATCTAGCTGAAGCATAGATCTTCTGTTTTTATAAGTTTTGATACAATGGAAGATCAAACGTATTGTGCACAAGAGCCGACAGAGCGCGAATCTCCGTCGGTGAAGCGCAAATGTGACAAATTAGAGACAAACGACGGCAGAAATCCAGGATAAACATCGGTGTAGCTATTACCAGATGAAGGACAAATGTTTTCAACGCGACGCCGAAGTTGCCTGTTTTCTGCTGGGCTGGTAAGATCATTTAACTTTTGTGAAAGTGAAACCAGTTTTTTGGTAACGTTAGCATTTGATACAAATGGGCATATAACCTACGAGAGACGAACGTTTTTCCTTATAAGTGTAGAAATAATGTAACTGCATTGTAATTTCACGTGAAGTAACATGACAGTGTGGCTAGAATCACAGCTGCTGTCTCAGTCAGCGACATGTTTTTTTTACTGTTGCAGCTACCGTCGTACTTCGAAAGGGAGGGATGAGCAAATGACTGAAATATTTATTGCAAATCTATACTGAAACACTAGTGGCCGCTAAAAATCCAAAACTGTGCCTTTAATGTAAACACAAAGTAAACTAAGTATAAGAATGAGATGGGTATATGTTGTGATAATATTCATAATTTTAGTAAAAATTGAATATTTTGAATGAAGTTATCTACGTCATCTCTTGAAGACTTGGACTCTTCTCAGACATGAAGATCTTCACCTGCAGTCTGATAATCATCTCATATATTTGAGGAAAAAACTTCAGATGATCAAAGCTTTACAAACAAGATTTGAGCTGATAAGACTTTATGTTTCAGAGAGAAGAGAGAAACCATGAAGAGAGAATCGGCCACGACTTAAGAAGCTTTTAATGAGATTTTCGAGTTTCGTCCATTTGTAACGTGCATCTGTGATTGTCAAATGAATGGCTTCACTTGGAATTTAATTCATTATTGTTGTTCAAATTATCCCCCCGCTCCGCTCCTCGCCGCGCCCCCCGTCATCCCCCCGCAGGCAAATTCTCAATGAAGTAATTGAATGAAATGATTTCCTCTTTCATTTTTTTATTAGCGGTTCAGGCAGTCAGGTGTGTCGTTATGCTTATTTCCTCAGACAATTAAAGATCCATAATTCATTGCAACAGGAAGTGAGCGTGCTCGTGGGGGGGGTCTCATCTCACATGGACATGCTTGGTTCTTCTGCGCTGATGAGAGGAATCATCCCGACGGGCTGACGGAGAACAGCGCATGAAATCAATCCCTGAATGTATGTACATAAAAGATGAAGCTTTTAATTGCTTTTGGAATTCCAGTTTGTTTCACTTGGTGCCGTTCCACCGGATGAATCTGTTACAGGATTCATTTCATAAATCAACACAACCTACTGCAGTCACTTTTTATAAACCATAACCAGAAGATTTCAGACTTTACAAAGTGAATATGTGACATCAGTGTCCTTATAAAATCTGGAGTGTGACAGTGATCGATAGATGAGGAACTAAACTCTCGATGCCTACAGCTCCAGACAACACACGCACGCAAACACACACGTTGGTTTTAATATCTCCGTAGGGACAGTTCATAGGACTGAACTCATTAAGTTCAACAATGCTGTACTGTACACACTGGACGATGTGATGTGAAGTGATTCTCTTTGATAATTGTCCATTATTCCTCGATGTACTCATGTCCCTGCCTTCAGTTCACATCCCGTCATGTCAACACAGAGCAATAAATAATGCTGTAGCTTTAGCATTGTAAGCGGAACACAAGTCTCACAACCAACAGAGATATTAGTCATAATGTTTGCTGTGGGAAACTCAAAACTTTTGCTTATATAAAAATCAAACCCGTTTTTTTCTCCCCAACAGGTATTGTCTTGCTTTGTGTAACCTGAAAATTCGTTCTAGCACTTCTTCTTCTATTGTTACCTCTACGATTTACCGCTTCATTGTTTCCTGGCGTCTTGTATGTCGCTTTGGATAAAAGTGTCTGCTAAATTCCTAAATGTAAATGTAGGAAAGATTTGCGCTTCAGTTTGAGGAGAAACCCCACGTGAAAGTGCTGATGGGAGAAGTTGTTATTATGTTTTCTGTTCCATTTATTAATGAAATGACACATTTCACCTTTAATGAAAATATGTCCCCCTTTTATGAGAGGAATTGATGGTTTTAAAATCCCGATACAATAATTACCGCAGGTTTACAAATGAAGACTCGCCTCCCAAGATCACACAAAAATAAAGAGTGAAAAAAAGAGACGACTTTGAAATGAACAAAAAACGGCATTTGGTTTCCACCCTCATTGTGCTGTCTTGCGTTGTTGTTGTTGTTGAGTTGTGTAGACCACAGAAACTCAGTGAGAACATTACAATTAAAGCTCTGAAGACTTTAATTATAATCTGGGCTGTCGCCCTCAGGACTGTGTGCCATGTAAAGACCCCTGGCAGAGTTTTAACCCACACACATGTCACGGTCCTGACAGAGGGCTTCCAGTGACGGGCAGAACGCTTTACAGATTATATTCTTCATAATTAGAGCGGAGGTGAATATGTGCTTATTAGCACAATTAAAAACAGCAAGACACGCGATCACGGGCTCACAGCGACATTAACCCCACAGGAAAACCCTGCAGATGGGCGGATGTCATAAATAGACTTGGTGAAGTTGGTCATACTTAACATAAGTTTTGACTGCCTGTTTTGAAAAAAGTGTCTGAATAAAACTAAAAAGAACTTAATTCAGTTATGGAAACTATTTCTAATAAGTGATTCATGATATCCAGGCTGGGAATAAGGACATGCAGATTCCTGAGCCTGTGACCATAAAACACTTCAATATAATAAAAGTGTGTTGTTGTGAAACACGACTAACCGACTGCTTCATTCACATGACTAAATCTTTTTGGGGCTGAATTATCATATGCAACTGCATCACATGAAAACTATTTTCAATACTCTCTGTAGTTCATAGAAATATTTTTTATGTATGTAGTTTGCCACTTTTAAACACAATTAAACACATGAACCGTTTTGCTTTATTGTTTAAAATCATTGTGTCTTCATTTGTTTGTATGTATAATGTTGTTTTTTGTTTTTGTTTTCCAAATTCTTTCCATGTAAAGTAAAAATGAACTAGATGAATCAGAAGTTGACATGAGTTGAACAGAGAATTGTTTTGTTTAAAATAATCCTCTCACACACACAAGCTGTACGCAAATGATTTCACATAAAACAACAAGACCAGACAAATGCATTGAACTCATGTAGGCTTGAAAAACAGACAAGATATTCGAGTGTCAGAGAGCAGCAAAGTAAAGGAAGAAGCAGACAGTTTGTGTTTTTATTGTAAGGTCACAAACTGACAGAAAAACCTCATTCACACAGAAACGTGAGCAGAAATGCATTGTGGGAAAATCATGTGCTTCCAGTGCCGTTCTGGCTGTCCACAGAAACACATTTGTAGAAAAAAAGCAATTTTGTTATATCAATGGAGGGAGATTTCTGAAACATAAAAATGACAAGATTCACTAAGTACTGTTTAAGAAAACCAAAAAATAAACTTGATCGTATTTTTCTAATAAGAGAGCTGGATCCTCTTCATCACATCCACAATCCTCGACTATTTACTGGAGGATCACTGACATTCAGCTGAATCTATAGACACCTACTTACACCCTTACTTTCATATGTGCTATTAATATCCTTCAGTTTTCTACAAAACCCAAAGATCTAGCATCTCATGTGTTTTGTTAGTTCCAGAGGTAATAATTAAACATATTTCCCTTCTAAAAATATCTGCATAAATATTGTACTATTAGCTTCAGGTATTAGTTGTTCACATGATTTGTCAAATCACCGAACATTTGATCAGTTCATGTTTTCTCTGGGCATTAAAGCCATTAGCTTGCCACAGAAATATCTCAGCGACAACCTGTCAACCCTCTACAAACCCTAACAACAGCATCCCAGTGCGTCTCACATTAAAAAAAACAAATTGTTTAATATTTACCTTCAAAATTCTCTTTAGTTGCATTTTATAGACATTTATGAACGGTTATATTTAACTTTGACAATTTTAACAGCGTTCTGCACTTTTGCCTGAAAAATAAAAGGTGGAGAAGCATCTTTCTGACGGCCACCTCAAACTGGCATCTGCAAATTACAGGCTGTTACGTTCTCTTAGCACCTATTAATTATATCAAAGATGAGAGCGGCCAGCCACACTGTGATTTATTACAACACTAACTTGTTGTGTCACTCTAGGGACAAAGGGAGGGGTGAACGACAGGAGAGAGAGAGAGAGAGAGAGAGACACTAGCAGACCTCAACGACCCCAGACAGACCTCAACCACCTCCACTGACACACACATACTTGAGAAAGACTGACGGACGGACGGACACACACACACACACACAGACAGACAGACACACACGCACGCACACACACACAGACGCACACATGCACGCACACGCAGACGCACGCACGCACACAGAGAGACATACACACACACACACACACACACACACACACACAGACAGACAGACACACACACACACACACACACACACACACACACACACACACAGACAGACACACAGACAGACAGACAGACACACACGCACGCACACACACACAGACGCACACCTGCACGCACACGCAGACGCACCCACGCACACACAGACGCACGCACGCACACAGACAGACAGACACACACACACACACACACACACACACACAGACAGACACACACACACACACACACACACAGACGCACACATGCACGCAGACGCACACATGCACGCACACACGCACACAGACAGACAGGTATACATTAATCTATTGCTCTGCTGGTCGCACTGAAACTGAAGACATCCGCAACTGAACAAGGAAACTATGAAGCACAGAGAATCTGCTAACAATATATAAAACTACTCACTGTAGAGACTGAATAGAGACTGAAAATCTCTATTTGCTCCATTTCACCTCAATGCTGTTTACATGAGACATTTAAAAGATCTCATCTGAGATGTTTTTCCGCTTTTGCTCGTATGTTCTAGAATAATCTATCAATTAAAACATATATATTTAGCTTCTAACCAAAACTATCCATTGAGCCTGACCCGATGACCTCTCAGAACAAGTCTTGTTTGTCCAATGGGATCGCTGGTTGTGGCAACCCATGACATTCATAATGAAATTTTACCCGGAGGGGGAAGTTTTACACGGTCTGTGGTTCCTTCTGCTCCACTTACCTCAAACACACGCGCAAGAGAAAACTATGAACCTCTGTCAATTTACACCCCAGAGAAATCGATATGTCAGCCGCTCGAGGGTCTATTAGGAACACACAGTGAAGCAAAACCGGCCCCTCACAAGATTCTCTCCGCCAAACACACGCACACACACCCTCGGTGGGGTGCTAGACTTTCCTTCAGTCATCGTGTTTGTGTAGATGTCTCTGAACGCTGCTGTCTTCATGTCTATGAGGTGTTGTTCTTCATGACAGAACTCAATCTGAATGAACATTATATCACAGCTAATGCTGAATAACACTGACACATGTTTTACAGTTTCTGTCAACATTTACAACATTTACTCACATTCTTCTAAACACGCAGGACTCTTGCTGTTTATTTTTATTGTAAACAGTCATCTTAATATTTCACTAAAAAGAACTTGTGAAGCTAGAATAGATGATCAATGTCATAAATCAAAAATCATAAGATCTGACCATTTTTAATGTTAATTATTAACATTGAGAAAAAATATGGTTTGCTTTCAGTTTAAGAACATGAAATATTTTAAATTCCATACTAAAAGTATAATTTGATCAATGTGTACATTCAACATTTACAGTCGCAAAACTTATATACTGTATAATATATGTTAATGTGACATATGATGATGCTCTGGAAAGCTGTTATTTTGCTGTAAAGCACAAATGTTATGTCATCTGTACATAAACACAACACGTTTTGCACATTTATAGATATTATTCAATATTCTTGAGTTCTGTCTTTATAAATGTTTCTGACTCCTGCTATCTGATGAAAATAATCTGAGTAATGTGATCAGATATAAAACACTTACTGTAAGAGCTTTAGAAGAGCACACATGATTCCCAGCATGCATTGCAGGACTTGATTTGAATTGCATCTTAGTTTAAAGGGTTTGAGTGTCAACGCTACCTGATAATATCATCGCAACATTTGAACTAATGTAAAGCTTTGCTATGATGTATGCACCCCATTCAATACAGTCTCATGAGAATACATTCGAATAGAATCATGATGTCTTTTTTGGTATTTGGTCATAAAATATAGTTTTTTTGTGTTCTACAGGTTAGACCTGACATGAGGGAGAATCAACAGAATCGTTGTCTGAACTGTCCCTTCAAACATAGGAACATGAATATATTTCTCCTCGTCTTCCACTATATCACACAGCACTGCTTAAAGAAGTTTCAAGTCACAAAGCCCCATCAGAATGTCAAGTGTCTTCAGCCGTCCTGATGTCCCACCTTAACTTCCTGTTTCAGTAGGAAATACATCAACACATGAAAGAAATCTGTGCACCAGAAGAATTCCCGTTCAAGTCGCTGTGAAGTGTCTTGATGAGCTCAATCTCAGTGGACAGACTCAGTTTGGAAATGTTTATTTGTGTGGATTGATTTTAGCTGCAGGCGAACATTGTTTCAGACAGAATGTAATCTCTCCACAGCTGTAGTCCTGCACTCAGATGCCAGACAGACTTGGCAGCTCCGTCCTCAACAAATTCACTCTGTGGTACCACAGGTCCATTTGGACAAACTGTATGAAGCCTTTCCAGACGTCAGAACCGCTGCTCCGCGACCGACCTGGCAACCCGAAGCGAGGCACCGTAGCTGCCAAACTCACGGCAACTTCAGGCCAAAGTGCTGAATGTCTGGAGAGATAAGAAACTTACATACATACAACTGAAATGACTCTCGACACACACGTGCGTTCAATCACGTACGTTCAAAGGTTCACTCGTACGCTCTTGTTTGGCTTCTTTGACGGCACGGGAGCTTCAAACCGCAGTTAAACGGTTAACTTACACTTTCAGAACTTTCTGTAGCTCAGCACATAAAGCGTTGTGTTAGCGATGCAAAGGTTGTGGGTCCATTTCCCCTGGAACACATATGGTAAGTGCATAATTGTAAATGTAAATAAAATGTGTAAAGAAACTTGACTACTTTAACAAAAATCTCTTGGCTATTGAAGAATGTGGTTAAGTTTAATAAGTTCCTGTACTTCTCAGCACTGGACCTGGGCCGATTTAGCGTGTCTGATGGCTTACCGTGTCATTAACCTTTAACTTCATAAAGACTGTAATAAAAAATGATGTCTCAGCCTGCGGATGCTTCACTAGCTGTCTGATGCATACTGCATGCAGAAACCTTTTAAGCTAACTAATTCACACAAATGACAGTGACACCATATATTTCACATAAAGGCTGTGACCGATTCAGATTTCGCTCTCTGACGCTTATGAGTTAAAGTATTTGATGTTAGTGGTGTAGATCTGTGTAGAAACCTAGAGTCACACTTGATGTCCAAATCCAGTCAAGTCAGTTAAGAGTTACTGAGGTTATTGTCTTTATTTCAGCCGATCACCTTCAAAGCAATGTTTTCATGTACTGTTTTAGAACAGAGCTTAAGGCTAGAACAAGTCTTGTAGAAAAGAAAAGCTGTGCTTTTGTGTGGTGTAAGACTGCTGCAGTGTGACAATTAAAATAACCAATACTGATATGCTCCATCCTCATAAAACGTATTTTCCGCACGCCAGTTTTGATGAATGACTGGCCTGTGAGCAGAGCTGAGTTTCTCCATCTGTACGTGGAGTGGAACGCAGCGGTCATAAATCTGTGTGTGTGTGTGTGTGTTGGGGTTCTGCCGGCGGTCAGGACGGACCAGAAGCAGCGTGAGAGAAGAAGTCACACTAACAGCAGAGCTCATAAAGAACCTTGAGCCGTGAGCATTGAGCTTCTTCACTGCTAATGTCTCACATGTCAATGATTGATGGATCTCCATGCTTCTGTCTGTGTGGCGCTTTGTCATGAATCTGCAGAGGTAACATGTTTAGCATCTTCTTAAATCTTCATTCTGCCTCCAGGGATGTAAATATTTGCATTAATGTTCTGCATCATGATTTAACTCATTTGCATTATGTTCATGTGATTCATAATTAGTTTCAAATAAATGATTTAGACTCAGATATAATGCATACTGTGTGTAATCCTGCATCGCTCTGGCCTGCCATCTTTAGTTTATACATTGTGCCGTCTCGAGAAAAAAAGAATACCTTTTTAATATATAATGATATTTTCCGAGATGTAACATAACTGGATTGACTGCTTCTATGATGTTTGACAGCCACAGGATTATTCAGTTCTTAAATCAATACAGCCATAACGAAAGCAACACAGACAACATATTTGCTTTAGAGATCTCATTTACTGCATTTACAGAAAAGTGCTATTCAATGGTAAAATATGTCCTGAGAAAGATAAGGGTGAAGAAAAAACATTGTTTCTGACCTGAAACACTGAAAACGAGTCCCACAGACTCAAACACCACTTACAGATTCATTTAACATGACTAAGCATGAGCTCAGGGTTGTAAAACAAGGACTTTCATTAATGCTCAGTAGTTTTTCATCCAAACCCATGGGAACGCAGTTGACATATTAATATTGTCCCCAATAGAAGAATTTACATTCACAAGCTCAAGAACTATATTTTGGATGAGAAATAACATCAATGTGCTGCATTTTCATTGTGAGCTGAAATCTTGCTCTCATGTGGACTGTAAACAGGAGGAATCACTGAACTCGTGTCCTAATGTTGCTTTGGAACGAGGCCATTTAGAAGTCATTATCTGCACCATTAACTAGCACGTTGGCAGACTGGATGTATTTTTCATAATGACCTTGATTAGCGTCTTTTCTTAACAAACTCAGTAGTGTTGTGTTTTGTCATATTGCAGATGCATGCAGAAGAGGGTGCTTCATGATTCTAGTCATAGTCTATAATTCATCGAATCATACGTTTATATCCTATAGTTGTGCTCCTGCATGCTGATTATTGCTTAAATAACAGCAGAATACACTCTTATGCTCCATAACTGCTTTCCTAAAGAACCAAAGGTTCTCAAACGTACTTCTGAGAGCCATTTTTTATACAGATTATAAAACACGTACAAAAATGTGAATTTATCAAATAAAATCATCAAGTTTTACATAGAAGTGGAGCTAACAGCGTTACATGGGAAATCAATCTCCAGTCGACGCACATTTCACTGAATGTATAGAAAGCAGACGTCAGGTGTGAAAAATGGCAACAGAACTTGCCAGCCTTTGAATGTGAATCCTCTCGTGATGTCACTTCCTCTTCATGTCATTTAAAATGACAGCTCACTGTTAATTTCCTGCCTGATTCCGATTTCATTCAAATAATTGTTCTGTTCTGCATAGTTTTTGTTGTCCACGTAACTGAATTTTTAAAATGTATTCAATTGAATTTGAAATGTCTCTTTTTCCAGCAGATTCTTGCATTTGGTGAGCTTGATGTCATTCAGCAGGAATTGCTCCTGTCCGGTCACGTGATGTTTGAAGATTAAAGTGAATTCATATATTGAACTGGATGCTGAACCTCTGCAGATGATCTCTGCTCTGCTTACAGTCGATGGATGAGAAGAGCGTGTCAAGCAGCTCTCAGGATCCGATTTTCATTTCACGCTTTGCAAAAGGCCGTTCCCTCCTGTGTCCTCTCGCTATTGTGATTGGAACACGCTGACTCGGCTGTAACGTCACGCACCATTAGTCTGTAGCGCCGTCATGCATCTGCTTCTGTTCTGTGCCTGCAAAGCACCAATTAAAGCAAGAGCGCTGGAGATATTCACACTCATTTCTACTGGAAACATCCGGGAGAAATAAAGCCAAATGATGTCTCCGCTTTACACGGACGGGACAGTTTCAACACTAATGATGCTGCGTGTGGCAACACACACACACACACACACAAGCTGCACAGATTCGGTCCAAACAATTTCACTTGCTTCTGCTTCTTTCATTCCAGCCAAATCTGAAAAAATGTAGGGATGTGGGAGAGATGCTGAGAGACTTTATACTGCACTTAATCATTTTGCTCATCAGCATCTCTCTCTCTCTCTCTTTCTCTCTCTCTCTCTCTCTCTCTCTCTCTCTCTCTCTCCAGTGAACATGTCTAAACATCCTTAAAAATGAGACATTTCATTTACAAGTTAAACAGTTTACAGTCATTTAGATATTCAGATCCACATTAATACAACACATGACCTGCATTCATCGGCATCGGAACTTTAAATCAACCAGTAACTTATACATTAAATACAATTAAATACATACATAGGACTTTCACAATGCATTGTTGCAAAGCAACTTTACATACCATTTAGGCAGTGGTTACTTTAGTAAAGCGAAAAAAAATAAAGAGTAACAACCAGAGGCTGTTGATTATATGAATATGAGTGTGTTGATGTGCTGGCCACTGTAAATATATACACAGAAATGATTTTAGTCTCAATGGTGATTTGTTGGGGGAAATCTCCTCTGTAAGCAATACAAACTTCAAAAAGTACACACATACTACGAAGCCATGAAACGGACACTGGCAAAAATAAAAAATCTGAAGACTTTTGCGTGCGCACGTGATAGTTATTTTTGCAGATGTCCCTTCCACAGCTCCGTACACATCGGCTCCGTACACATACACAAAAAAAGTTTGCGGTATATATACAGGCAATGGAATTTTGTCTTGAACAAGAAGACAAACAAACTCTTGACACAATAAGCTCATTATAATCAAAATAATTCATTTCCATCTAAATGGAGTGAAATCGTGTTTCATGGGGGCTGTGCGGTGCTGATTACTGCATCTTATCTGCAGAGCTGTCGCTCGTGTTGCCCAAGAGCTGCATCATTGACTCTTTTGAAATCAGCGTTTCAATGAATCCAACTGTACAATCAGAGAAACACCGACAGACATGTGTATATGAGCCCAGTGTTTTCTTCTTGTGTGCTTCAGTCTTCAGGCTGTTTTCTGTTCAGTCTCCTACAGTAGATGATGACATCTTCGGTTAACCAGAGTCATTACACCCTGCGAGTCAATGTCCTTTTCATGGCACTGTTGATGAGAATACTTGTGTTTTTGCTCTCAGCGTTTTCCTCGGGTCATTCTGATCAGTGAAAAACAATGAGCTATGAGCCGTGTGGCTTCTGTGGCTATTTGCAAAGCCAAAGACAGAATCTCATGACTAAAAACACTGACATTCTGTATTTAACACACACTTAGCAACGCAAGAGTTGTGCTCTTGACAACATGGCAGCAAACATAACTAATAGAGGGCCGTGCGGTTGATTCTGCATTGATTCGCAGAAAAGTGGTTGCAGAGATTTTGTCGGGTCATTTTCCACAGTCTCATTCGCTCCTTGTGTTTTTTCTCATCTGTTGACTGTTGCTTGTAGAAGCTTTATGTCTCAGATTCCGAAGACAGATGGCCGGTGAGCTACTGTGCTGGGCTTTAATGTTCAAGAATTGTTTGCATGTAAAATGGGCATGTGATGGTGTCGAGCTCTTCGGGGATGTGCCAGTTACACGCTGGATGACAAATGGATGCTTAAAGACTGTTTTAAGCGGATTACTGCCCCTCCCAGGGGAAACGGGCGGGAGGCCGACTGTCCCGTTCAGCCACATTATCCTGTTCGTGTTGATTTATCGGCTGTGAAGGAACACGACAGAAACGCGTACCTCCACCGAGCCTTGTTACTGCGGGAAGTCTCTCTTCTAATCCCGTCTGTTTCCTGAGTTCATCGCCAGTCGAACCGCCAGTCAATTAAACTTTTGCCAAAGCTTCCAGCGCCAAAAAAATGTGTCTGAAATATCATCAGATAAACATGAGGCATGTCTGAGGGACAGACAGCGATCAGCAGAAAAAAACCATTGAGAAGAAATAAAGCATTAAAAATATTATATAAATTATAGATTGACAACCAGCATTTTTCAAGACACTACGATTGACTTATCGATCAGGACTCGTAAAATATAGCTGCGACACACAAGTGAATCAATGAGTATTATAGTTTTTCTGTATCTGGGCTGCATCAGAAACATCAGTTTGTCTGTCATATTTCAGACGTCAGCCTCTAAATGATCTTCAAATGAATAATGAAAACCTAATGTTTCCTCTCTGAACTCACTGGCTCGACATGGGATGATTTCATGGTTTCACAGTATAGTGATGGTGCAATTACAGCTTTAAAATGTGTTCTTTTCAAAACTGCTTTTATCCCATTGAACACAAGATATTTTATTTCTAAGCAACACAAAATATTTGGAACATTAGTAAACATGTACAGGTGCCTTCCAGAAGTACATCCATCGATCAAAGAACTGCTCGACATGGCTCCGTGATCTTAACAAAGGTCTTCTGAAGCGAATCGATGCGTTTGTTTAAGAGAAATATCCATATTAACAATGCTATTAATGATAATGTCTAGCTTCCGTTTGATTCAAGGCTGAAGAATCCCTTTAAGCAAACTTGCACATTTCATGACTGTGAGAGGGGGAACTCTATAATTTCAGTTATGTCTCATAAAGAGAGCCCATAAAGGATAAATACAGAGTCATATGTATTAAATCTAACATTAAATCAGTAAATCAGAGAAATCTGTGAGGTCAGGCTGATAATCGATGCAATCGACAGACAAAAATGTCCATTTAAACTTCCTGAGTGTGTTTGTGTATATGTACTGGTTTTCATCACAGAGATAGTAATACCAGTAGATTTTGACCTTGTTGGTCAATTTTGTAGGTCCCCATGAGGAAAACAGCTTATAAATCATACAGAATGATATTTATTGAAAATGTAAAAATGCAGAAAGGTTTGTGTGAGGGCTATGTTTAGGGTTCTGATATAAAATGTCCCCATAAAACAAACTGGAAACCAGTGTGTGTGCGTACGGGATCCTGTGCTCTCTGATGACTAAAGGTCTGAAATGAAAAGCAGGTTGTGAGACCTTTTCTAAACAGCATTTAGTTGGCGACTCTATGAAGAGTGCAGTGAAACTAATAAAGTAAATGTGATGGAGCTGCTGTAATATTCTCATCCAGCTGCCCGAGGGCACAAGCAGCCGCACAAATTCTGTTAACAAAAGACACACACGCATCGCTGGCTTCCTCCTGACAGATGCGCAAGACCCCTGTCGGCCTCTCCCGTCACAGCGGCGGAGCGGACGCCGCCGGCAACGATTGCCTCTGACGTGTGTGACCTTTAACCTTCAACCCCTGCCTCTCGCAGATGCCATTGATGAAAAACTCCTGCTTCCACCATTTCAGCTCAGAGGTAACAGTGAAGTCGAAAGAGTGAAAAGAAGTCACAGAACGTGTCTGCGGTTGCCACAGGCCGAGACGTCTCACTGCTGCTGGCCAGCTGCCCGTCTGTCTGTCAGAGCTCTAGAGTTACACAGATGGCATGTGTTTACACACAAACATGCTAGTTACGCTAAAAGATGAATTGTTTATAAGATCAGAAGTCACCAGTGGGAGACAACGTGCCTGGAGTACAGAAAGACAGACAGATATATATATATATATATATATATATATATATTATTTTTTACTTAGCACCTGCATAAGCACACTTACTTATTTCAATTTCACTTTAATGTTTGTACTTATTGTATGGATTTTGTTATATGTTCAACGCTTTGGCAATATTGCAAGAACACACAATCATGAAATTGAATATACATACAGTATCTCACAGAACAACCTTTTGGACAGTCAACAATTCAGTTTCAAGAAAGGACATTCCACAGAGACTGCTCTCCTGTCTGCCGTCAAAAAGCTACGGCAGGCAAGAGCCAAGTCCAAAAACCTTTACACATTGGGTTCCTCTGTGGTGGAATGATCTACCAGCATCCACCTGAGCTGCAGCATCCTTCACAACCTTCAAAAAGTCCTGTTCCGTATCAATCTGACTAACTAATAACTGTATGTTTTGTCTAACAAAAAAGAAAAATTGTCTTTCATGCTGTTCATTTTCTCGCTTGCTTACTTCAGCTTAATCCTCCTAGTAACCTTGTAAACTGTTATCCCTGAAGTTGTTTCAACCCAAAATGATTTAGTACAATAAACATAAATTTGAACACTTTTGCTGTATTATTCGCTGTTTTGAGTTAAGTAAGATGAGAAGTAACATACTTTTAGAATTCAATGGTAACGTTACCGACTTGGACTTTTTAGTAAAGCGTGGGTGAATTTGCTTTTAACAAAAGCTTCTTTTCCGCATTTTTTGGGTCAAAAAACACGCAGACATAAAAAATAAAATAAAACGTTCAATGGTGTTCGTGCTAAACATTTGTGAGTGACCACAGAGACAATATTTCACCAGTTCGGTTTTGTTCATATTATAAATTCAGCGCAGTTTTTATCAAATTTTCACATTACTTTTGTATGTAACGTATTTCACAAACTATAGCTCACATTTACAAATCGATCGTTTTATGCAAATGATGGATAATATTCCAAGTTAGAGAAAAAAAAGTGCAACCTCGTGGTCATCAACGTGGTGTTAGCCAAGCTAGTTACTTCATATTTTAACACCAAGTCTGTTCTACCATGTCATGCTTGATAACTTTACAAGACGTTATTTTGACCACACCAGATCGGTGTCGTTCATTAAGGCTTTTTGCAAATGCAGCGCAACTTAATCAACACTTCACATTACTTTTGTATGTTAAGTATTAATTAGTGTATGTTTACAAATCGATTTTTTCATGCACGTGATGGATAATACTCCAAGTTAGATATTGACAAAATGCAACTTCATGCTCATCAATGTGGTGTTAGCCAAGCTAGTTAGTTACTTAATTTCTTTTAAGTCTGCTCTGCCATGTCATGCTTGATAACATTACAAGATCAAGTTTTAAATACAGTTTGCTTTGTGTTTAACCTGGTATAATTAATCTAATGTGGGTTTTTTATATTGTGCAGGTTCCAAGAAAATCCAATCAAAAGTAAGAAAAATGTGATGTGTACATATTGTGGGTTAGGGAGAGATTATGCCAGGTCCAGACGGATGTCATCCCGAGGTGAGATTCCGGACGAACGTCTTATGCCCATCCCTAACTAGAGGTTACAGCAGCACCAGTCAAACATCCGGTTCTACCGGATAACCTTCTGTCTGACTGACCATCCCAGCTCCAGCTCATGCAACCCCATCACCAACCAAGATCAAAGACAGACTACTTGTTGTCATATTAATGCTAACAGTATTTACAATGCTTAGTATTAAATGCTAAACTTACATCACATGACAGCAGTTTGAAGTTACAGCTGCACTCAGTTACATTATGCCATCACAGTTCCGTTCCTGCTTATAAAGTTCCTTATAACAGATTTAACAAAATCTATTATTACTTTTACTAAGCTCTCTCTGATCATCTTAAACATTTACTCAATAACCATTAATCAAAGTCACTGAGTACAGCTGTGGCACGTCAGAGGAGAACTGGCCCTCCAGACCAGACTTCTCCCGAGGTTTTTCCCCATATATTTATCATTGGAGTTTGGGTTCCTCGCCACAGGACTGTGTCGGCTTGCTCACCGGAAGACTGCTTTTATTTATTCTATAGTTATTTTATTTAAAGGTTTGGTAATTTTATCTTTGTTGTGTTTCTCTGTTTTTTCTCCTGTAAAGCTGCTTTGGAACAATGCTCATTGTAAAAAGCGCTATATAAATAAAATTGAATTGAATATTGTGCCTATTTAGAGTAAGCAAAGCAAAGGTGCATATAATGCAAAGGAGGAAAGTTGATATTTCATGCATGTTACTTTTTTGGAAATGTTGAATTTGTGAATTCAAATAAATCCTTGTAAGATATATTTTTTGTTGTGGCTTATTGCCCATATAAAAAAGTAAATTAAAAAATACAAACTAATTTTGACTACTAAAGCAAGTTTGTGCAATTTAGTATTTTGAGTTACCTACATTGATCAATTTTAGTTATTGTAAAATATTATGTTAGTTCAAATAACTAAAACTTTCCAATATAAATATGTGTAAAGGTGAAGTACTCTGAACGTAAAATCTTTTGTTTGTTCAACAAGAAAAAATTAACTTTTTTAGGGGAACGAGTTTCCATAACTTTTTTAAGTTGAATCAACGTATATGGGCTTACAGTATCGGTACTGTTGACAAAATGTTTTATGCTCTCCTAGTCGCCTTGGTTAAAAGATCCAAGAATATATATATATATATATATATATATATATATATATATATGTCATCTCTTCACCACCCTAACTCCTCAGATGATCTAAACCCTTTCATTTTATTCAATTCAGAGACTAAATTAGTTTAGCATTGTTTCTTCAAGACTGTCAAGTGAACTGGTTAATATAATACACACAGAGGCTGTATTTGATACACACACTTTCTAAACAACAGCATCTATCTTTCTCTCTCTCTCTCTCTCTCTCTCTCTCTCTCTCTCTCTCTCTCTCTGTCTCTCTCTCTTTGCCGTGTTCATTATTTTCTGTCATTTATTTGCTCTTGGATTTCCACCTCCTGATATTTCTACTTTCATTTTCCTCTTTGTCGTGTTCTGTTCAGTCGTCTCTCTCTCTCTCTCTCGCTCTCTCTCTCTCACTCTCTCTCTCTCTCTCTCTCTCTCACTCTCTCATGCTGTTATCCCTCTTTAGCGGAAGGGCAAAAATCTAATCAAGCTGTTTTTGAATATGGCACGAGGCTAAACGAGAGAACGAGCGAGAGTGAGGGGGCTGAGAGAGATTGGGGCAATAAAGGGCAACACTGCCCTCTAGCTGTAGTAAAACAAACACAGTGTTTGAGTCGAACACTGATCAGAGGAGTTATCAGAGGTGGTGTGTAGACAGAGCTCCAGCGAGCCTGGAAAACTCTTACATCAGTCTGGAAATAACAGCTGAGGGGACGGCTGTGTTCTCTGGTTTGTTACCACTCACACGTGAGCATTACGAGGCAAATCATCTCTCATGCACACACGTCTGCCGGGCCATAATCTGTCTGTGTGGCAGCGAGAGACCGCCACATGATCTTATTCATTTTTAATGGGAGATTAAGGCAGACATACACTGTGCCATTTTCCGCTGGGGTTGAGCTCATGTTAACCATCTCTCGATCGGCAGTTGGACAGATTAATGAATCTGTGACATGGCTGAAAATTCTGGTCGTCCCTCATGAGAGTATCTCCATGCAGCTAAAGCAGAGGTATGAACCGATTTTCCTATACACTCACTCCTCCTGCGTGGAAAAGCATGCTTCTTTCACAATATGGATTGTTCCCCACAAAACTAGTAATGGGAGCTTACAAAGTAAATACGGCCATTTTTTATTTCACAGACACTTGATTTAATATGATGATATAAAGTGACACAATAAATAATTGTTAATGCAATAAAATAAAGATGCTTTTATTAATTCAGAGAACTGTATATATGATTATGTTATGATAGTAAATATTCTTCATCTTCAACAGTTCAATAAACACATCCAGTTCAGTCAACATTGACAATTAAAACCAGGGTAATAGTGACATCATGCTGGTGTGTATGTGCAAATATCCCATAATGATCAGGAAAGGAGCCATGGGTTTGTTGTTGTACTAAAATCATATTCTGTGACTCAGGTCATGATTTCAGATGATTTCTGAAGTTAAAACCATTAACACAATAGCCTTATGTGACATTTAAGTGGTTCGGGATCTTACATTTACTTTTTTACTCAGAGGGACTTACAAACAAGAGAGCTTTAAATATTTTGCTTTAAGAGGCAACAATAAACACACTACACAAAGCTACAGTATAGGAATAGTATTAAAGCTAAAAGTAAACAATGTAAAAGAGGAGTTAATGTATTAATATTAATAAAAATGTGCTTTCTAAGAGCAGCACAAACTGATTTTATCACACAAGTGATGATGAATGATCAGGAAATATGATCAATTGTCATTTCACAAGAGAACTACAGCCACAAATATCCATACATTCAACACCATAAAAACATTTGAATTATTTTAAGCAAATGTGACATTATAGTTTATGAAATACAGAATCGGTGTGTTTTATATGAGAAGAGCATTGTGCAGTCTGCAGATACTCAGCTATAATAGCAAATTCATCAAATAAAAACAAGGGGGAAAAATACAGTAGATTTCTGTTTGTATATGTCAAGCATGTGAAAGTGTTGTGTGTGTATTACGTGTGTAGTTTTTGAGTGTATGATGTGTGTGGGATTTTCAGAGTGCTGATTACAACTGTCAATCAACTAACTCCCCTTGATGGGTTTCCCAGCGGCCTTTCTGCTACCCACCTGCACACGCACACGCACACTCAGAATGTATTTCTCATTTAAGTATTGAACTAGTAAACTATGAGTACCATTGCAGGACAAACAAATCTTTGAATAGTTGTGTACTATTACACTTAGGCCTGGTTTAGACATGCACTACAAAAAAACCATTAAGACTAGTCTTAAACCTACAGTACGGAAAAACACAGCATAAAGTACTTTGATATTGGTTTGCCATGGCTCCATCTTATATATATATCATTAATCAATCATTAATCAGCATTATCTTGTAAGAAACAGATGATTAAAATAATCAATATTTTACCCTTTTACTTCTGATTATGATATTAACAATAAAACTCTAGAGAGTAAATATTACTAGAATAATTCACTGTTTGAGTCCCTGAATGTTTAGGCCTCTCTTCCTGCTAGGTCACCGTGGCTTTTAGAAGAGACCTCTTATCATCACGTGTAAAAACATCTTCTGCTAACACGCACTCTAGCCTTGAGGGGTTTTGTGTGTGTGTGATTGTATTATTTCAGAAGTTAGTTATTGGTGGCAGAAAGATCATATTTAGAAGACCGGATGTAAAGAGATGCGTATATGTTGTGCCTAAACTAGGGTTTCTGTGTCACACTTATAATCAGTGAAGATATGCTATGAACTTGACGTCGAAGCTAAATGTATGTACCGTCTAACCCAGTGGTTCTCAACCTTGTTCCTGGGGACCCACTGCTCTGCACATTTTGTATGTTTCCTTAACTGGCACGTTTGCTTCAGTTCATGGATTTCAACCTTAATGATCGGATCATTTGAATCAGGTGTGTTAGATAAGAGAAACATGCAAAATGTGCAGAGCTGTAGGTCCCCAGGAACAAGGTTGAGAACCACTGGTCTAACCTATCAAGAGATTTTATTTATCTAAGTAATGACGTAGGTTAGACGGCTCTGTTAGTATAAATATTACTGCGATTTGATGTAACAGCAGGTCGGTCTGTGGAACTCCTTGAGAGTGCTGAAGCTGACTTCTGCTGGCAAAACTACAAACAATTCTTCTTCAGTACATTTTCTTCTATTAATTACATTCCTGACTCTGTGTCTTCATTCATCACAACTGGTCTACGGGTCTTTACTGTAAAATCCCCTACAGTAAACAAACACCTTACACAGGTGGATGCATCATGCGTTTTTCTAATGCGCAGTACATGAATGTATACGTTTTTAGCACGTTTCAGCTGTGGATAGGGCGAAGAGCGGTTTCAAAGTTCTCAGCTACTAATTTTGTGTCGGCATGTGACGATGTGAGGTGCTTTATTAGATTAGAATTACTTGCCACTGACGTGGAGCCTCTTTCTTCCTTGGCATAAGTTGCACGTTACACATTCTTGCCTTCCACCTTAACAAGGAAATGTTATGCTTATATTTCCAGTTTGCTAAAGCTACATTTGAACTTGTTGCTCTTGCCATCGCTCATTGACTCCTAGGCGTTGGTGTGTGCGACTGTGCTTGTGTGCAAACACCCGGCCTACTCTGCCTCTGCTTGGCAAACAATAGAATTTAGGTGTGTTCGACCATGCGGCGCTGCACAGAACGATCAGTGGCTGACTTGAAGCAGTGCATGCCGGTTAGAAATTTTGTCTGACTTGAATCGTCGCCGACGTCACGTGACTCACGTGTGGCATCAAAGTACCGTGAGAGCTTTTCGAGAACAGCTGGCTTGCTCAGCATCTCAGAAGTGGCTGCACCAGGTTGTGATGACGACACAGCTTTTATGATGGGCTAGATACACCGATAAACCCGATCACGTGCGTTTCGAGTTTATTCTAACATCTTAAATTCAACTAATACTGTAACGCTTGTAGGAAGGAATACAAGGAGTGGATCCACGTGCAGTAACTTAAAAACCCACAGCGTAGACGCGAAAAAACAACTGCATAACAAACAGCAACAATCGACACCAAACAAAGGAAAGAATGGGGTTTAAATACACTGGGAAAACAAATTAACAAGAAAAACTACAAAAGACTACAAACATGGCACGCAACAGGAAATAACAAAAGTCCAAAATGACAGGTGAACACAGAACAGATCATGAAAAATACTTATTAATTTGTTTTAAAAACAGCTAAAACTCTTTTTGCATAATCATACTACGTTAGTTTGTGTCATTTAATAAAATAAAAATCAAATAATGATAATTTCGCTCTCATAGACTCCATAGCAACTTCTGAAGCCAAATAAAACCTTTGTGTGATGGAATTATCCCCCCACCCCATCCAAATCCTGATATGTGATTGGACGTTTTATACGCCTTTGATGAGAATAAACTACAGTAACTTCACAGACTCTTGTGTATTTCATGAACACGTCTTCAACATGCTGAAGTGTGAATGAGATTTGAAAGCTGCGGTGGGCGGAGGAATGTCCACTTCTCAAACTTCAGTGTTAGATGACAAGAACAATAATAGAAAACTAGAAAATTTTGAGAAATGTCAAAGTTTAAGCTGCTCACAACAATAGTGCCGCAAAACTGTCATTACATCAGATCGTTGTGTTGTTGTGCCTGACATGTGACCAAACATCCAAAAATTTCTCTCCTCTATAAACCTTCCCTTCTCTCTCTCTCTCTCTCTCTCTCTCTCTCTCTCTCATGATGTCTGTCTCTCATTCAGACTTAATTATTTTCATTATCTAAAAACACAGGGCTGGCTGACTGCCTGTAACATTCACTTATCTGCTGCCTATTCCTAGAAAAAAAAGAAATAATGGTGTTTTGATGATAAATATTAAGAAAAGACAAGGAACAATAAAAGAGTTTTATAGAACACACACACACACACACACACACACACACACACACATGTTGGTTTTATCTCCGTAGGGACAGTCCATAGGCGTAATGATTTTTATATCGTACAAATTGTATATTCTATTCCCTAACCTTACACCTAAACCTAAAGATCAGACACATTTTGCATTTTTAGATTTTGAAAGATTATCTTTATTTACAATTTATAAGCTTTTTTATAACCAATTTATAACCGGTCCCCACGGGCACAAAAGCCTATAAATTGTAAATAAAAATAATCTTTCAAAATCTAAAAATGCAAAATGTGTCTGATAACATTTGCGTCTGATTTCAATAATTAAAATGCAAAATGTGACACGAGTCCCCAAGAGTTGGTGTACATTCAGGTTTACATCCCCACCGGCATATAAAAACCAAACACACTAAATCTGCTGTGCGTGTGTGTGTGTGTATGTTGTTAAGTAATTCAGCTGTAAAAATGAACAGATCCAGTTTCACACAAATAAACTCTACTAGATCAATTTATTAATACATATGTATGTCAATTTATACATGTAATATCTTAATACAGCTTATCTCAGTGTGTTTTTGTAGTTTTTTTTAAAGCAGATATTGTATGGATGAAACAGAAGACGGAAGGTAATTTTTAGTTTTCATGGTTTTCCAGCAGAACACGGATCTGAGCATTACATTCCCTCCACCGGCTTGCACTTGAACACAGGCAACTTCTGTTTGTTGCCCTGCCTGTTCCCCATTACTCTTCTGGACTACACTCCCCAGCATTCCCTCACACTTCCACACCTGTACCTCGTCACCATTCACCCGCAATCTATGATTACATCCGCACATGCACCCCATCAAGAGACTTTATTTAAACACACCTTTTTTCACTGTGTCTGTTTAGTCATGATATTATTTTGTTCCTGTATTCCCCGTCTCACCTGTATTGAAGATTACTTGTTGGATATACTTATCTGTATTGTGGATTGTCTGTTGGATATACTTACCCGCAATGGTTTCCGATGCCAGAGCTCTCTCTGTTGGCTTAGAACCTTCAGAGCCTCTAGATGCTCCCCTGGATTATGCTCCAGACATCTCCCTGTTGTACGTTCCAGAAGCTATTCCATTAGAGTCCGTCCCAGAGTCTGTTTCAGATTCCATCCCACACTGTAAACCCGAATGTTTAAAGTAATCAAATAGATTAAGTAGTGCTAACTTAATTTTATATAAAAAAAATCAACAAACTTAAATAGTTTGAGTTCCTGTAACCAATTCTTACTTTTGTGTACATTTAACTTAATTTAAACAAGTTAATTCAACACGACTTTTTAAAAATAATTTCAGTTCCCAGCATGCTTTGTGTGCGAGTAAATTTTGAAATTAAGTGTTATTTAATGCATTTTTAGAAAGGAAAAAGCTCAAGTTAACGATTGAATGTTCATTTATCTTAGATATTTAGAAGAGTTTGTTGTATTATTGAGTTTTGGTGTTACCATCGTTCAGAAGATTGGTGCTTATTTAATCTGCACTGCTGTTTATCTCATCTGCACTGTTGATTATTTCTTTGGTTTGCACAATTATTTCGGTTACATATCCCTTGTTTGTAAAGTTGTTTTGTGTATATATATAAATATTGTTTTTATCTGTAATTTGATATATTTTTTTGATATATGTTTATTCTATGTTATCTGTATGCACCTAGGGTCTGAGAGTAACGCAATTTCAATTTTCCATTTGTATGTACTGTACATGTGGCAGAATTGACAATAAAGCTGACTTTGACTTTGACTTATGCTTTTGTGGGAGGAGCCTTAGTCGTGTTTGATGCATCACTCTCTGTGAACAAGATTGTTTGTCCATTGTTAATGTAACTGAAATGTTTAAGTTCTCTTAATGAGATCTTTTATCTAACTGTAAATAATAAAGTAGTTACCAAACTAAATATTCAATATAGGAATTAACATGCATGAGTGCAACAAACTCAAAACTTGATAGTTCTGCTTACTTAAAATTGGGAACATCGTAACTCAAACCATGTGATGTAACTGATTACCTCAATTTTTTGAGTTTTCCCAACTTATTCGGGTTTACAGTGCAGACTCTGTTCCATTGGATTCCGTCGCAGACTCTGTTCCATTGGATTCCGTCGCAGACTCTGTTCCATTGGATTCCGTCGCAGACTCTGTTCCATTGGATTCCGTCGCAGACTCTGTTCCATTGGATTCCGTCGCAGACTCTGTTCCATTGGATTCCGTCGCAGACTCTGTTCCATTGGATTCCGTCGCAGACTCTGTTCCATTGGATTCCGTCGCAGACTCTGTTCCATTGGATTCCGTCGCAGACTCTGTTCCATTGGATTCCGTCGCAGACTCTGTTCCATTGGATTCCGTCGCAGACTCTGTTCCATTGGATTCCGTCGCAGACTCTGCTCCATTGGATTCCGTCCCAGACTCTGCTCCATTGGATTCCGTCCCAGAGTCTGCTCCATTGGATTCCGTCCCAGAGTCTGCTCCATTGGATTCCGTCCCAGAGTCTGCTCCATTGGATTCCGTCCCAGAGTCTGCTCCATTGGATTCCGTCCCAGAGTCTGCTCCATTGGATTCCGTCCCAGAGTCTGCTCCATTGGATTCCGTCCCAGATCATGTTCCATTGGATTCCGTCCCAGATCATGTTCCATTGGATTCCGCCCGATATCATGTTCCATTGGAGTCCGCGCGAGATCATGTTCCATTGGAGTCCGCCCCCAAGCATGTTCCATTGGAGTCCGCCCCAAGCATGTTCCATTGGATTCCGCCCCCAAGCATGTTCCATTGGAGTCCGCCCGAGATCATGTTCCATTGGATTCCGCCCCAAGCATGTTCCATTGGACCATCGTTCAGAAGATTGGTGCTTATTTAATCTGCACTGCTGTTTATCTCATCTGCACTGTTGATTATTTCTTTGGTTTGCACAATTATTTCGGTTACATATCCCTTGCTTGTAAAGTTGTTTTGTGTATATATATAGATTTTGTATTTATCTGTAATTTGATATTTTTTTTGATATGTTTATTCTATGTTATCTGTATGCACCTAGGGTCTGAGAGTAACGCAATTTCAATCCTCCATTTGTATGTACTGTACATGTGGCAAAATTGACAATAAAGCTGACTTTGACTTTGACTTATGCTTTTGTGGGAGGAGCCTTAGTTGTGTTTGATGCATCACTCTCTGTGAACAAGATTGTTTGTCCATTGTTAATGTAACTGAAATGAAATCTTTTATCTAACTGTAAATAATAAAGTAGTTACCAAACTAAATATTCAAAATTAAGAGGAATTAACATGCATGAGTACAACAAACTCAAAACGTGATAGTTCTGCTTACTTAAAATTGGGAACATCATAACTCAAACCATTTGATGTAACTGATTACCTCAAATTTTTTGAGTTTTCCCAACTTATTCGGGTTTACAGTGCAGACTCGGTTCCATTGGATTCCGTCCCAGACTCGGTTCCATTGGATTCCGTCCCAGACTCGGTTCCATTGGATTCCGTCCCAGACTCGGTTCCATTGGATTCCGTCCCAGACTCGGTTCCATTGGATTCCGTCCCAGACTCGGTTCCATTGGATTCCGTCCCAGACTCGGTTCCATTGGATTCCGTCCCAGACTCGGTTCCATTGGATTCCGTCCCAGACTCGGTTCCATTGGATTCCGTCCCAGACTCGGTTCCATTGGATTCCGTCCCAGACTCGGTTCCATTGGATTCCGTCCCAGACTCGGTTCCATTGGATTCCGTCCCAGACTCTGTTCCATTGGATTCCGTCCCAGAGCATGCTCCATTCGAGTCCGCCCGAGATCATGTTCCATTCGAGTCCGCCCGAGATCATGTTCCATTCGAGTCCGCCCGAGATCATGTTCCATTCGAGTCCGCCCGAGATCATGTTCCATTGGATTCTGCCCGAGATCATGTTCCATTGGAGTCCGCCCCCAAGCATGTTCCATTGGAGTCCGCCCCCAAGCATGTTCCATTGGAGTCCGCCCCCAAGCATGTTCCATTGGAGTCCGCCCGAGATCATGTTCCATTGGAGTCCGCCCGAGATCATGTTCCATTGGATTCCGCCCGAGATCATGTTCCATTGGAGTCCGCCCGAGATCATGTTCCATTGGAGTCCGCCCGAGATCATGTTCCATTGGAGTCCGCCCAAGATCATGTTCCATTGGAGTCCGCACGAGATCATGTTCCATTGGAGTCCGCCCAAGATCATGTTCTATTGGAGTCCGCCCCCAAGCATGTTCCATTGGAGTCCGCTCGAGATCACGTTCCATTGGAGTCCGCCCAAGATCACGTTCTATTGGAGTCTGCCCCCAAGCATGTTCCATTGGAGTCCGCTCGAGATCACGTTCCATTGGAGTCCGCCCAAGATCACTGTTCTATTTTTAAAGGAAATGGGGATCAAATTTTTTCTGCCATGAATTCCATACCAGCGCAGTTAATCTAACTGTCATGTCTTTTAAATTTCAGTAAAGTTATTACTGGGGATTAATGAAGCGGAGCGTGTGTGTGAATGAAAGAGAGAGAATGTAAAAGGAAACTCACTGAGGATGCATTATTCCCATTCCACTGCTGTACTTTTCCATTGCTTTTTAATGTAAACATGTGTAACGGAGGCCAGCTAGTGTGAGCGCTGTGCAGGTAAAATCACACTCGACAAGCGATAGATGAGAGCGGCTGCCGGTTCGAGCCGCTCGGAGCGGGTAAGTCCGGTTACAGATGCACTTGTTTTCAATAGCAAGTTGAGATGGCAGTTTCTGTTGTGTAAAGCACATCTCGTGTCCCGAGCTGTAATGTTTACTTTCTTCTTCTTCTTTCATTAAATTGCGGACTGGTGACCCAAGCACATACCGCCACCTACTGCTCAATATATTATCATATTCAAACCTTATCATATTAATACAAAAAAGGTGTCATGTCTGGTAAATGAGGACCCAGATGCAGGACAGCAGGTGGCAGCAAACACAAAAAAACAATACAAAACTATAACAAAACACTCAGGCATAAAGCAAACTAAAATAACCCACGATGGGGCAAACAGAACTAAGAGACTTAACAGGACAACAATGCAAAACTAAGATGACTAGACAAAAGACTCTACAAACCAATAGACTTGACTTGACTTGACTTGACTTGACTTGACTTGACTTGACTTGACTTGAGTACAACCAGCACAAAGCACAAAACGAACGAGCACAGGACAATGAACACGAGGGCTTTAAATAGGGACACTACCAAGGGATAATGACACAGAGACAGCTGTGAGGCATGAGAACACAGATGGAAGGATTACGGGAGAACGAGGGGGCGGGGCTAAGACGCGCGACACGAAAACACGTGGCGAAGGCGATCGGCCAAAGCCGCGTGTCTCCACACAGAACGTTAACACAAAAACAAGATACTGACGCAATCCTGCCCACTAGACCATGAAAACAAGACATAAACAAGGAGGGCAGGATTGCGGAAGTATGCGGGGGGCGTGGTCATGACGCAAGACCGGAGAGCGCGCGACACGGGCGAACCACGCCCAGGCCACGCGCTTCCACGAATACCATAAACACGGAGACATGGCACTGTCATTTCCCCGCCCTACAAGACTCTAGGAATTTACAAGACAAGAAGGGCAGAACCTTGACAAAAGGACTCCGGTTTCTGCTGGTGCTGTGCTTTCCTGTGTTTACTTTCAGTCTCATAAGTCAGATTAATAGTGGTGGAGTGACACAAGCGAGAGTGAAGCAGTTCCTGTAAAGATACGGTGGAATATTGCACAGCTTTCAACCAATCAGATTCGAGAACCAGAAAGAACTGTTGTATAATATTGTATAATGTATAACATTACTTTGTTTACCTTGCTGTGTCGAAATGGAATGGAGTATAATTTATACAGACTCTGAATGAGCCAGGTGAAAAGGATTTAAGGAAGCAGAAGAGTGTAAATCAAGGCTGTTGCTAAAACTCAGTTTTATTTATTAAGCATACCTTAATAAACCATAAAATACTGATACTGTGTTTTTCACAATTTTTCACCAGTTTCAGTTCATCACTTCATATTATCACATCTTTTATGTCATTCATGTCTGACGCATGCGGGGTTAGAGTTTGTTTTGATCTCTATGAGCTACAACACTAATAATGTACTGTAACCCTGACTAAGAACAATTTTCAGACTAAAAACCCTTGAGAGAGAGAGAGAGAGAGAGAGAGAGAGAGAGAGAGAGAGAGAGAGAGAGAGAGAGAGAGAGAGAGAGAGAGAGAGAGAGATGGTTTGGGGAAAATAGAAAGCAGATCTTTATCAGCCGGAGGAAAGATGACAGTTCCATTAGCTGTCAGAAGAGAGAAGCAGGTTTGATCCAGCACATAACTGACATTTCCCCACACGCACACACCGCAGCTAATAACAGCTCAACCCAGTTTATCACATCACAACACATTTAAAGTCATATTTGATTCTTTAGGTTTGAAGACACAGTAATGATCCCACTCACTCACCATCATCAACACATATTAGCTGTGTTTCCATCCAAACATAATGCGAATCTTTTCAAATTTCGCAAAAACAGGAAAAGAGCAGAATAGGTGGATTTCCATCAAATTCCTCGAGCGAATAACGATTGTATTGGTAACCTAGTAACCAACATTAAATAAAGCACTTGGCAGTAGAAAATGGAAACAGGCTTGCAACTTGTTGTGATTGGACAAGTTATAAATATACTAGCAGAGTGGCGTAACTTTGTTTTGAAAAGTGGTGGGGACATGCATGCATTTCAAACTGGAGTCGCAGCTCTATCTGTCTTCCGCAAATATAACTTACGAGTGAACAACGGAAGATTGTGAAAAAGCGACGCATCCTGCGTTTTCTGCGAAGGAGAAATGCAGAATTCCTGATGATGTAACACTCCTGCCTGCCACCTGTTCACGTCACCGGACTACACTCCCCAGAATCCCTTGCACCCTGTCTGCCTTCTTTGATTTGACCTGCACCTGTCCCTTGTTTCACCCTGATTGGACTCACACCTGTTCTGTGTTTGTTCTTGTATTTAAGTTGTCATTTGAGTTCAGTTCTGTGTCCAGTGTTGTTGTTAATTCCTGCCTTTTATTTTGTTACCTGTGTGGAATAAACCTGTTTTGCCTGCCAAAATTCTGTGGTGTGCTCTTCTGCCTGAACCCGTCCCGTGACATATGCGGGTAATAGCAGCGAGTGCATTACAGCGACGTCGAGCACCGTACATATAGGAAAGACAACGTCAGCAGAATTTTTGGGAGGTCGTAGTAAACACACATTTCACGCCTAACCTTTGGCATTACCGGTGCCGTGGGTTTAATGTTCGCTATGTCAGAATTTATTCAGCAAATGCTTTTCCACCTTCCATTATTCACATCCGAAAAAATTTAAAACCACCTCAAGCGAGCGTAAAAACATTTTTGCGAATTAAGGGTTTAAAATTCAAAATTCAGCGTTTCCATCACTCGTTTCTGATGCAAAACTTCAAAATGCGGAAAAAAAACAGGGCGATGGAAACACGACTATTGTCTACAAAAGATTAGACTGTGTGAGAATAAAACAGTTGAGAACGATAAGACAAACAAGTGAGATAAATTGAGATTGAGATATTTACAATGTTCACATAAGACTTAACACAACACACTAAAACAAGACTGCTAAAAGCATGGAATAAAATACCATACTCTAAAACAAGTCCATGTGTGTTAAAAGTCCAAATAAGATAGTGTCCACCTGTGTATATTCAATCCCATAAAGTCTTGGTTATGCTGGAAAGGTAAGTCCACAATAAAAGAAACTCCTCAGTCCAGCCATTTGTGAGCTAAAGCAAACCAACACATATGCCATGCTGCCTCCTTTATAATGGCGGTTGCTATTTTCTGTCATGTGACTGGTCAAGGGCTGCCCCCGACTAGAGAGTTTTGTAGTCGACTAGTAGTTGTTCATTTAGGCCATTAGTCGACTATTCGCATGTTTATGGTATTAATTTAAATATTTGGGAAATGGGGACATCAGATGATGGTTTAAGCTTAATGGATAAGAAAAATGTTTCATGTATCACTGCTAATATACCAAACCATTATAATTAGCCTTTAAAATATTATTTTGTACACTTCTTCATGAAGACGTTTTTAGCAACCTTGTTACTCTTACACCCTTGGACAAATAAACATTTAAACATGCTTATAATAGCATACCTTAATCTAGGGATGCACCGATACCATTTTTTAAAGGCAGAGTACGAGTACCAATACTTTATTTCTAGTACTCGCCGATACCGATACGGATCCTTTTACCTGTATTTTTTCTCTCTTTTTTGGTGAGGTGGCAATTTTCCAAGCACAACACAGTGATACTAATAAAAATAGAATAACCTTATAATTACAACTACACCTCAAACACATTATGAAAAAAGAAATGATTTTATGTGCTTGTCATAAACTTTAAAAGCACAAATTTCAGTCAGTTATGTCACATGAGGTATCAGTTTTTGGTATCAGTATACTTTTACGAGTACGAGTACGAGTACGTGAGCTTAGTATCGGTATCGGTGCATCCCTACCTTAATCCAAGTTAACAGTAGTGTTAAAGCAAACGGCTATGTAAAGCGACTAACGTGGTGCGTATACTCTTTTGAAATGATAAGCAGACAATTGTCTAATTAAAATTTGTTCGAATAAGTGTCTTCAAATCGAATAACGAATAGTCGACTACAAGAGGACAGCCCTAGACTGGTCACATGGCAGACAAACTAGCTAAACTTAAAGACATATACACATAAAATAATAAGAGGAATTAAATAGTATAAAATGGCTAAGACAACATGTAAAACCTATTAATACTCTAATATACACAAAACAATAATATATATATATTTATATAGAGCAGTGTCACATAGTCCCCCCCATGTTGTGGTGTCCTCTTGAATGTGCGCTTTAAAATGTCTTTTAAAATGTCTGTAATAAAAAAGGTAAAACTAGGCCCTCCCACATAGGCACTAGTCTGCCGGAGGAATCTGTGGAAATATGAAAGAGGGGTGGAACCTAATACCAGCCTGGGTGTCCCTGGGCAGATGGCACCTTTCCTCCCAGGGTCCTACTGCACCCAGCTTTGCTGGCACGCCACTTCTATTGGTACTTCCTCCTTTCCGGCTTGACGGTCTGTTGGTGAATGGTGGCACCTGATGATGATGAACAGTGGTGATGAGGCTGTGGTAGTGGTCTGTGGTTGATGACAGCATACTCCTTGTTCTCCACACCACATGACTCGCAGCTCTCGATTAATGCCCAGACGTCTTTGCGGATAGTAGGCCAGGAGAGTTTTCAGATGACCATGATGCTTCGCCTCGGTCCTTCTTGCGTTTGTTATCAGTACATAACATCATGTTTCCCAAGCTCTGGTCTTTATATTTCGCACTTTGTTTCTCATTTCTCATACATTGTGCTTCAAGACAAAGTGGACCAACTCAGATGCCATTCTGGATTTTAGCATTCGCTTGTATTTTCAAAACACCTCTCAAAATTCTTGCAATGGATGTGAAAAACGCAGAAAATTAAACCTAGTCCCAATTTTTTGGGGTGAAAATGTGATTGACACAGCGTGAGGTCTTATTTAATATTTAACGTTCGGAAATGTTGGAGTCAATGTGAAAACTTATTTAATCAGTAAAACCGTTGCCACATTTACACAATACCATTTAATCAAAAGTGGCCTGATGTATCTGATTCAAATGTCTGACTCTAATGTGAGTAAACCTGATCAATGAATGCACAGAGACTGTTCTCTCTTTTAAGCAAGAACAAATGCACACGATTCCTGGTATATTACTGAAGACATTTAGTTCATGACCACAGCAGAAAATCTCTCACCTTCTTGCTCCGTCCTGCAGGATTTGTTCAAACATTAATGATATTAAATAATTAACATTTAGAAATGAGGGGAGTTGTCAAGAGAGAATAAATCTTTTAATATACCATTAAAATAATGGACAGCCAATTGCGGTTAAGTGGTCACATCAAGAAGGTATCGCTGCACAATTGGAAACATTTATTTATGAAATGAACGCTCATGTTATTGCAGCTTATTTTATTTTATGATGCACCATAAGTAAAGTCTTCAAACGGCCCAGCCTGCTAAACTAACAGCTGCTAAATAAAAGCTGATGGAAACTGAATAAAGTGTGTTTGTGTCGTTTTATTTAGCCGTTGTTTTAGAAGAAATTGAAAAAAACATGCACGAATTGAACATTTGGTTTAATATTAATGTATAGTTTATATATATATAGGGGGCAGTTGTGGCCTAATGGTTAGAGAGTCGGACTCGTAACCAGAAGGTTGCCGGTTCGATTCCCAGTACCGGCAGGTAACAACTGACGTGCCCTTGAGCAAGGCACCTAACCCCCGTTTGCTCCCCGGGTGCTGCAGTGTTAGCTGCCCACTGCCCCGGTGTATGTGTGTTCACGACTTGAAGTGTGTGTGTTCACTATTCACTGGTTGGGTTAAATGCAGAGGTCAAATTTCGGGTATGGGTCACCATATCTGACAAATAGGTCGGTTTCATTTCATTTTCATTTTCATATATATATATATATATAACAGCTTTATGTTGTCTATGAAACAAAAGAGAAAGAGCTTCACTTGCTGTTTTGCAGACCATTAACAGTCCCAATCACAGCGAAGTCTCAAGCTGCGTCTAAAATAACATACTATGACAGTATGTACGGATTTCAATTAAGTATCTACATATCGATCCTTAAATAATACGTTCTATATAGTATGTGGGGGGTAGTATGAACAGAATTTGGGCGTACTGCATCTGCCATGTTTTATTAACAATAACCTGTACGTTGGCGTCGGTACAAACAATTTATTCACAAGAGATTCCTTACTAAATAATTAATTACATTAATAAATTCATCTGTACTTACATTTGAAACTTTCATCTGCCTTAAAGTTTTCCGCTATTTTTATTTGATTAACTTTTTATAAATTTGACCATTGCTCTCAGCTCCCGTGGCATCATGGGATAGAGAAGTGTTCATCCATCCGATGCACACTAACAAATCTGGGTGGAAGCAGTAGACCAGGGGTGCCCAAGTTTGGCCCTGGAGATCTACTCTCCTGCAGAGTTTAGCACCAACCTGTCTCACACCTGAATGCAAGTTTCTACAATGCCTAGTAGTGAGATCTTGATTAGCTCATTCAGGTGTGTTTAATCAGGGTTGGAGCTGAATTCTGCAGGATAGTAGATCTCCAGGATTGAACTTGGGCACCCCTGCAGTAGACCATCCGGGTAATTCTTGCCAACTGTTTTGTGCATACTGAGATTTCAGACATGACCTCATCATCAGGGAAGAGGAGTTTAAATGAGACGAACAAAAGATTTTACTTGTTGAAAATTGTTCATTGATACTTGTTTTTCAGTTTTCAGCAACACAGCAAAATAATGCTGGAGGCGTGGCACCTCAGAGATCACGGATTAATCATGGGCCAATAAAATGCTAGCTGACATGAAATTCAATAGCTGAATGTCAGGACGTCTGTCTTTCGGTACCAGAGAACGATCGGGTGCTGCATGAGAGAGTGAGAGAGAGAGAGAGAGAGAGAGAGAGACACACAACACACAAACTGACACACAAACTGACACTATGACAGGATCCTGTCACTCTCACTGAGAACTTTAATCAATACTTTGCTCTTTTTCTACTTGTATTGATATGTATATATAGATACTTATATACTTTTATTTCTATCTTAACCTAGATTGTAAAGAATGTTTATATTTAATCTTCCTGTGTTTTGGCAATGTAAGATTTATTTTATCATGCCAATAAAGCTTCTTTGAATCTTGAGAGAGAGAGAGAGAGAGAGAGAGAGAGAGAGAGAGTGAGACAGAGAGAGACAGAGAGAGAGAGAGAGAGAGAGAGATAGAGAGAGAGAGAGACAGAGAGAGAGACAGAGAGAGAGAGAAGAGAGAGAGAGAGAGAGATACAGAGAGATAGAGAGAGTAGGAGAGATATCTAGAGAGATAGTGATAGATGCTATTGATTGAGCTATCTTTCTCGCTTTCTCTCTCTTTCTCTTTCTTTCTCTCTTTCTCTCGTTTCTCTCTTCTCTCTTTTATCTTCTCTCTTAGTTCCTCTCTCTTTCTTCTTTTTTCTCTCTTTTCTCTTTCTCTCTCTCTTTTTTCTCTCTTTCTTCTTTCTCTCTCTCTTTCTCTTTCTCTTTCTCTCTCTTTCTCTCTAGCTTTCTCTCCTCTCTTTTCTCTCTTTGCCTCTTTCTCTTTCTCTCTTTCTCTTTCTCTTCTTTCTCTCTTTCCTCTCTTCTCTCTTTCTCTGGCTCTCTTCTCTCTCTTTTCTTTCTTCTCTCTTTCTCTTTCTCTCTCTTTCTTCTTTCTCTCTTTCTCTTTCCTCTCGTTCTCTTTCTCTGTCTCTCTTTCTCTCTCTTTCTCTCTCTTTGGAGTCTCTTTCCTCTACTCTTTCTCTCGTTTCTCTCTTTTCTCTTTCTCTTTCTCTCTTTTTCTCTCTTTCTCTTTCTCTCTTGCTCTCTTCTCTTTTCTCTCTTTCTCTCTTTCTCTCTTTCTCTACTTTCTCCTCTCTTTCTCTTTCTCTCTTTCTCTCTTTCTCTTCTTTCTCTCTTCTCTCTTTCGCTCTTTCTCTCTTTTTTCTCTTTGGCTCTCTTTCTCTCTTTTCTCTCTTTCTCTACTTCTACTTTCTCAGAGGGATAGAGGGAGAGGGTGCATTTCATCTCACGCAAAGTGAAAGTAACCGCCAATAAAGTATGCTGTCCTAATCAACGTACAAAATGCAAATAAACACTCGCCTCGTGCATATTTCACTTGTTCTTGTTTAGAAAAATAAGCATACACTCGTGTTAAGGAAATGCACGCTTAGACACAGCAGGCACGCACACACAAAACACTGCGCGAACGATCAAGTTTGTTTAGGCGCTTTGTTTTCTCTTCATATCTTCATATTCTATCCGAATAAAGTCCCGAAACAAAATTAGTGACAGATGCATTAGTTCAGTGGACAGAAAGAGGTGAGTGAGGCCGTCAAGGTGCAGTTTGAAGCATGAGACTGAAGCACATTACAGCTATTATGTATTATTGCATAATCAACATTATATATATATATATATATATATATATGCCATTCTTTCAAATGTATCCTACAAATCAATCTGTTAATTTCAGTAATGATGTTATTAAAAAAAATTGTGGACTTTTTAAGTTTTGTTTTATGGTATTTTATCTAATGGTCTGCTAATGGTGGAGGCCTCATTGTTTAGGTAAATTATCACACTGCATAAATAAGTGATTGTGTGTGATGAGGAAATAGAATAAACTGGTAGTAATTAATAACAACAACAATAATGCTGTAGTTATTTTTATAGTCTTTTCTGGTGTTCAGTGTGTTTAAATTAAGAGGTTTGGACACTATTTTTACTGAAATAAAGAGTATAAAGTACCGAAAAAATTTACCGTTTGGTACCGGCACCAAATTCCAAGTATCGAACCGGTACCGGAAAAAAAGTGAACCGTACCCAACCCTACCGAGTAAAGAGCCTTAGAACATTTACTAACGTTTTAGTCACAGTTCAGACCTGCTGCTACATTAAAATATCTTCGAATAATGATAAAATATTCATAAGACTCAAGGGTTTCTTTATTCTGTGACCCTGCAGCCACGTGTGTGATTCTTCTATCCTCTTTTATTTTCAGATGGAACGTCAGCTGTTGGGTCTCTGTGTCCATCCACACACGTGTCCAAACAAGCAATGCTGAAATTCCCCGTTCCCAACATTCAATTACAGCAAACACGAATCACTGCAGTCAATTCAACCATACCCACAATTCATGAGGTCTGTGAAAAGCAATTTAGTGACTCGCTTTGACAGAAAAGTGGAATTTGCCCATAGAATGCTAACATTGCACTTTGTCAGTGTTAGTGTATGTGCGTGCGTGCGTGTGTGCGTGCGTATTATATAAATTGCAGTCTTAATATCAGCAGGTACTTCAGTGAAAATAAATGTGTTACAGCCCTGCTGTCAAAAAAAAACCCCAAGAGGAGTAAAGTAAGAATTGCTGTAATCGAGTGTTTCTTTCATGTTGTGGACTTTAAGGGAAACCATTTCCTTCAAACACAAGTGACAGTAATACTGATGATTTTTATATTTTAAGCCTGTAGGCCTGGGTCAATTTAAAACAATAAAATCTATACATAAAAGTCAAATTTAAAATTGAGTGATAATGGTAAGAAGGCAAAGTGAAAAGATCCTCAGATAACAAATACAAAAACAAATCTCGTCCAGGCTCTTGTCATTTCTAGATTGGATTACTGTAATGCTCTTCTGGCCGGTCTCCCAGCCTGTGCCTTTAAACCTCTGCAAATGATCCAGAATGCTGCTGCACGCCTGGTCTTCAATGAGCCCAAGAGAGCACATGTCACACACACCTCTGCTCATCTCTCTGCACTGGCTCCCAGTAGCGGCACGCATTAAGTTCAAGGCACTGGTGCTTGCTTACAGAACAGCCACTAACACAGCATCCATCTACCTCAACTCTCTCTCACAGACCTACATCCCCTCCAGAAGTCTGCGGTCTGAAAACGATCGGCGCCTCATTGTTCCTTCACAGAGAGGCATGAGATCCATCTCAAGGACATTTTCTTTCTCCGTTCCCGGCTGGTGGAATGATCTTCCTGTTTCCATCAGGACTGCTGGATCAATTTCACAATTCAAAAAACAGCTGAAGACCCACCTCTTCCATGAGCACTTAACTGTCTCATAATATTAAAAAAAAATAAAAAAAAAATTAAAAAAAATTCTACCTCTATTTTTCCTTTTCTAATGTTCTCTATATACTTGCTTATACTATCTTGACGTTGTATCTGAAACTTTGTATTACTAGCACCTCTCGTGAATATTGCTTACTTAGACGAATCGCTTGCTGTTTTCCTCAATTGTAAGTCGTTTTGGATAAAAGCGTCTGCCAAATGAATAAATGTAAATGTAAATGCAAATAAAATAATACAGAAGTGTTAGTTTGAAAAGACGTCAGCCTCTGGTCATAAAGTGTCTCTGTTGTAACACACACGGGGTGGTTTCCCAGACAGGGATTGGCTTAAGCCTGGACTAATGGTTTGGTTTAATTTGGAAATTTAAGTCGTTTTAACAAACATACCTTATTAAAAACATTACTTGTGAGCATTTTGAGACAACACAGAGGCACTGATGTATTTTGAGATATATCAGTTCAAGTTGTTTTCAGTTTGGACAGCTCTTACATTTCTTTTAGTCTAGGACTAGTCTAAACCCTGTCTGGGAAACTGGCCCACGCTGCTTTATTGTGGTAATTGACACAGATGCTGTTGATGAAGTTCCAGAATAATCTTTTAGAAAGTCTGAAGCAAACGCTGACGGATGTGTGTGAAGATGAGCAGAGACACTGAAAAACACAGAAGTGAATTAGCCCATCAACACACACATCTCAACATCAGACCAACAAGACAGACCACAAGTGTGTGTGTGTGTGTGTGTGTGTGCGTGCGTGCGTGTGTGTGTGTGGGTGCATGCGTTTGTGTGTGTGGGTGTGGGTGCGTGCGTTTGTGCGCGTCACGACAGTTTAACATCCCATATACTTTATCATATAAGGGTCAGTGACAAGGGGGGGTTTCTCATGAGAAAATCAAAAATCTTTGAAAAATGGTTTAAAATGCATGCATCAGGTATTCTAAAATGTCCTTTGTGTGTTTATGTTGATTTTGTGTAATGAAAAATAACATTTGTAGCATTTTTTATGAAAGTTAGGACTGAAGGTACCTGAAAACATCATGTGGTGTAACTGCCCAAACATGAGAAATATTAACTATTTTATCCACCTAGATGGAATGTAAACATACTAATTAAAAACAAATAACTTATGTTGAAATAGCTCACAAAAGTAGATTTTATTTAAGTTACTCTAAATATAAGTTTTTATGCATTTTTGCAACATTTATTGGGACATATGCTAAAAATGCCTTTGTTTTCTAAATAATCTTTGACAAATTATGTAAAAATGGCTAAAACTCATATTAATACACTAAAGTAGATGACTTTATTTTATTCCGTATTAACGTTCCTGTATATAATTATATTTTGGTTTAAAAAACACCATCTTACACAAACCAGTTACACCACCTGACCATGTTGTTTCTACAGCCAAAGGCCAGTGTGCATTGAATAAATTAACACTGAAAATTAAGCATGACAGGCAACAATTTCAGCTGATGTGGTTTTAAGTGCTGAAAAAAAAAATCTGCCAACAACAACTCAGGGTAAAATCATATGTTCAGGTTGTGTGTACTTTGAACTGCTTCCAGTCCTCAGTTGTGAGTTTTGAGTGACGTAAGTTCAAAAGTTCTGGCTCAGATATTACATGCAGCAGATCACACCTGTAGTAGAACAGGAGGTCAGGTAGATGAGGCCAGGGGAAAAAAGTCAGTTTGGAAAAACTTGACTGGTCTGTATAAAAGTCCTGAACCCAGCTGAACACTTTTGGTGTAATTTTAAATGCAGACTTTGAGCAAAGAACTCATCACCAAACACCAATGACACAGGAGTCATTTCGACAGGAACACATTTTGGGACAGGAAAAGGAATTTTGTTTCCATCTTTGTTGCAGCAGTTTTGGAAGCACCTTTTTCCTGCCCCAAAATGACGACTCCTGTGTACAAGCCATTGATGTGGAGTGATGAGTTTTTGGCTTAAAGTCTGCATTTAAAGTCACACCAAAATGTGTTCAGCTGGGTTCAGGACTTGGTTTTATGCAGACCAGTCAAGTTCTTTCACACTGACTGAATCAATGATTTCTTTCTGTATCTTGTCTCATACACAGGGACATTGTCATGATGGGATAGAAAAGGGCTCTTCCCAAACTGTTGCTATTAAATTACAAGCACACAGTTCTATAGAATATCATGATATGCTGCAGCATTAAGATTTGTACTCATGGAAATTACTAAAGTCATCAAACCTGTTTATTAGATAGAGTGACCCAATACTTTTGGCAATATAGTGTATAAGGCTCTAACTGATATTTTTGTCATATGATATGTTTGATCTGTTTGCATATTGTTTTGCACTATTTGCCCGACTTCGGGGGGCTGTTGACATCAGCTCTAGAATGTAAAGTTTTTGCATTTATTAATACCATTTTAAATGTTAAATGTAATCATTCTACGTAATTTATTTAATACTCCATATAGGAATTTATAGTTCGTGTATGTTACCTTTGTTTCTTTTTCCTATGTGTTCGTGCGCGTGTTCGTGCGCGTGTGTGTGTGTTTTTGTGTGTCCGCATTCATCTGCGTGTGAATGTATTTGTGTACGTGAGTGTGTGTGTTTGATGAGTGTGTGGTGTGGGTGTAATCTTCCGATATGTTGTTCTTAGTTTCCTTTTACAAATGTAATGTTTTGATTATAGCCATTATGTCTTATGTACAGCTGCTTTGTAACAATGAAAATTGTAAAAAGCGCTATATAAATAAATTTGAGTTGAGTCAAATTTCAGTTATATTCTTATTTTTATTCTGTGACAACTTATTTACACTATGTGATGTTTTTCTTCATGTTCTATACAAAGTCAAGTGGAATGCAAAAACTTTGAAGCTCAATATCTCAGAACTGCTCAGAATGCATAGAACCTTAACTCCAAAGTGATGAATTGTCATCTTTGGTAAACATTTCTATAATCACTGAATGTATGTTGAACTTTTTAAAAACACTAATGTTGTGCAACATAATTATTTTATCCTAAACACTACAGTTGTGGATAAAGCACCACTTTCTCAAAACAATATAACATGAAACACTTAGTTCCAAATAGTAACAATAAACAATAAATAGAAACAATAGTTCCAAATAGTAGTTTAGTTTATTTAACATGTTTAATTAGCATCATAATCTCGTGATATTTGACTAAATGGTCCCCTAACAAAAAGATTTGTGATAGAAGTCAAAGGGTGTAACCGGTCACACTATTTGACATTTCCGTTTAACATTTGACAGGCATACATTGACACCAATCTAATCTAACACCAACATATGACCTTGATGGGAAAATTTCAAATGAAATTTTTTAAGTTAATACTTAATTTTTATAATAATGGTAAATTATCAATGTATATCTGGGGTCATACCATTTGACATGCATACCTAAGAATACCTGACCACACCCTAAAATGTCAAATTATTTTACATTTAAAAGAGTTCCTAACATTTGCTCTAAGCAGTTAGAGTCACCAGAGGTTCTTCTCTGTGATTTCATTCCTCTTGTATGTCTTCTTGCACAATATTAACATAATTGCTCCTTAAATGCTGGTTACACCACCCTGACGGCCGTTTCATACCGCAGGCGTAAGCAGAGCGTAAGCAGCGCGTATTTTTTTCGGCGCCCATGTTAACAGATGAGAGCTTTCATACCGCACGCGGAAGCAGAGCGTGCTCGCGTAGCAGCGGCGCTGCAGCAGCATCGCAGCGATCAATTCGACGTCGAGTCTATTTTTGCTGCGCTGCTCCCGCTCAATTAAAGCGACAGTGCACTCTTTATGGTCAAAATGCACACGGATTAACAGGGAAAAGTAATATTTTTCCCTTTAAAGCGCGTAAGTGGTGTCTTATGTCGCCATTACTCCAAAAACATTGCTGTCATGAGTTTTTTGGCCAAACCACAACAGCACATTTAAAGGATTTATAATACAAGTCTATTTTAAATGTTATATGCGTTTATTGCATATGTATGAGGGGAAAACGATTTAATTAAGCTGTCAATGAACTGACTAAACCCAACTCTCATCATAACCTTCGGAAAAACAGATAAAAACTACATAGACATCATGTTTTGTTGTATGTGTGAAAGAAAAGTGATCGCATCACGCTGTCAATCACTCTCTCCTGGTGAGTAAACCCTCTTTTGTCTTGACTTATATCTTCAAATCACGAGCTTAAGTGCAATGGCAGTATTTAGAACTTGCACTATGTGGATCTGACAGAGCATGGAACAAGGCATATATACAATCTACATCTGTAAAATAAGCTTTTTGATGATGTTCTGGAAGAGGTTTTGCTCATTAATGTACTTAAAATAATGCAATGGGGTTTTGTATTGTTGTACTGTGGTACCCAGGCAGCGCGGTGCGCGCTGTTAACGCTTCCAGTATGAAAGCACAAGGGGTGCGCGCTGTAAACGCTCCGCCTACGCGCTGCTTCTGCTCCGCATACGCTCTGCTTACGCCTGCTGTATGAAACCGGCGTGACACTTCATGAATTTCACCTAACTCACCTGATTCCCCAAATTCCAATATTCAGAACAATGGTGTTTCCTTACTTTCCCTTACTATTAAATAGGATTAATGTAAGATTATGCCCAGCTAGCTGAATTTTTTTAAACAAGATACATTTTTTGTATCAAGTTTTTACGGTTACACCTCATAGACATTTTTGCAATCATTCCCCAAATATTCTCTCAAAATGATTTAAAACCAGATATTTTACAACTTGTCCTCAGAAAAGAAAATGTATGCAAGTAATCTGCAAATTTATTTTGAAATTTAAACACTTTTAAATGTGATTAAACCTTAAGCACACAAAAAAATAAGCGTCACGTCATTGACCCATTAATCAGCAGAATCCAGCAGACACAACTACACACCAAAGTAGGGCTGCACGATTTGGAGAAAATATCTAATTGCAATTTTTCTAAACAAAATTGCGATTTGCGATTTGAAATGCAATTTACTATTATTTAAATAAAGAGCTACAGATTTGTTGTGGAGGTTTTAAAGCATCAAAGAAAGACCAAGAATAGTCCCAAACTACTTTAACACTGTACCACTGTTTATTTGAAACACCTTAACACTGTGGCAATTAAAAAAAGTTGTCATGATTTGACATCTTGACCATTCAAAATACTGTTGCTATTTTCTTGATTTAAGTTAAATTAACAAATATATTTAAAATAAAACTTTTAAGAGACTAAACTCTCTGTAAACAATTCTACATCAGTTAAACTGACCATAACCTACACTAAGGTTAAAACAATGATAGCAAATTAAGAAAATTACAAAAATAACTATTGAACAAAGTTAAATGAACAAATTAAAAATACAATCTTAAAGCGCGAAATTAGGCAGTTGAGGAAAGTATGCGGGTTTTTGACTCCTGCTGCGCCTCGCGTTTTTGGCGGAGCTCTCTGAGCGCCTGAAGTTGAAAAAAGTCAACTCGGAACAGAAAAGCGCTTGACGACCAATCGAATGAAAGGAGAGGCGGGCCTTCCGATGTGGTCAGTCGTGACGGAACTTGCACTCGCGTTTTACTCCTTGACTGACAGGACAGCTGTTTCGGTGGTTACCTAGCAACATAAATAAAAGCTGCGCACTGCTCTTTACAAAGAGTAACCAAGAGAGCAGCGCGGCGCGCCTCGCGTTTTCGAACATGAAAAGCGCGTTCGGTCTGATCGGCCCTCAGTGTGTCACGCGTTTTAAGTGACACATGTCACTATCGTAGACTGTATAGGTCACTATCCACTGACACATGCCAATGAAAGACGTTAATTTGTTGTGGAGCTGAACTGCTTCTTCCGCTCGCGCTCATCTTTTCCAAATGACGCTCTTTACTAAATTACGTTCTTTGCTTATCAGCGCGGCCGCGCTCAGTATTAAAACTGCGTCAAACGTAAAATGCGCAGGACCCAACTTTAAAGGACTACGTGTATGCGTGGTATTACCATATTTGTATTTGATAATCCTTAATCGAAATAATCACGTCTTGCGATTTGAAAATCGCACCCTTTCGGTTTAATCGTGCAGCCCTACACCAAAGTCATTTAGGTTTTACACCTCTTTACTGTAAATGAAAGCAAAATATGATACAAACCTTGTTTGGTTGTTTTCTACACAATCTCATGTCAATTGCTGTGCAGTTTTATCAAGCTCCTGTTGCACTTGGATTGCTGGCAGTGTCTCTAGCCTGACTTTCAGTCCACAAGGTTGGCCAGTTTCGCATCTCTTTTCATCGAAAACAATCTCTCTCTTTCTCCTTTATCATCACACAAACTAACTAGAGAAGTTAAATAGTTCCAGATACAATTATGATAATGTATGCTCCTTTTATTAATTAGAATACACAGTGGTTCTCAAAGTGAGGGCAAGTGATCATTGTATACTTTACACCAACAGCTGCGAACGGAGAAACACCATTGCGACCTCGAAACGTGAATGTGGGACCCTGCGTAGGATATCAGCCTCATCTGGCTCATTTTCTATAACATTAATATTCGTGTCATTTGCTGTAGCATGTCACCCAAAGCGGCAGACTTACAGGGTGTAGTTTGACTTTACTCAGGTACTTTCATTACCTGCTTTTGTTTCATATCTCCCTGTATCACTGTATCACGAAGTCTTAAGTACAACAACATGCCTATTAGACCCTATACCAACCAAATTATTAAAAGATTACTACCCGTTGCAATTGAGCCCATTCGTAATATTATCAACTCGTCAATTAATCTAGGCCATGTCCCAGGATCCTTTAAGATGGCTCTCATTAAGCCTCTTATTAAGAAACCAAACTTAAATCCCAATGACCTAGGAAACTATAGACCGATTTCAAATCTCCCATACCTCTCTAAAATATTAGAAAAAGTAGTATCCACCCAGTTGTGCTCCTTCCTACAAAATAATGACATGCACGAAAAATTTCAATCAGGTTTTAGACCACATCACAGCACTGAAACTGCTCTCGTTAAAATTACAAATGACCTGCTTCTTGCATCAGATAAAGGCAACATCTGACTCCTCATCTTGCTTGACCTTAGAGCTGCGTTTGATACCATAGACCATAAAATACTTTTAGATCGCTTACAGAATTATACTGGTATTGAGGGACAGGCATTATAATGGTTTAGATCATACTTATCTGACAGATATCACTTTGTCCAACTAAATGGGAAATCGTCTTATCTAATGCAAGTTTATTATGGATTGCCTCAGGGATCGGTTCTAGGACCCTTGCTATTCTCCATATACATGCTGCCCCTTGGCAACATTATTAGAAAACATGGAATTAGTTTCCACTGTTATGCAGATGATACTCAACTATATATCTCATCGCGTCCAGATGATTCATTTCATTGGATGACTAAAAATGTCCTCCTCCTAAATCAGCCCTTCTAAAAGTCCGGACTCCGGTCTGGATCCGGACCAGGGGCGAATTCGATCCGCACACACCTCTACTTAGTTTTTCAAGTCAGGGTTCCTACATTGAATATTTTTTGGCGGATGCCAAAACGAAATTTTGCCCCGCCAAAGATTTATTTGATCACTGAATGTGATTTATGAGCAATAGATGACTGCCGCGCTTGTGATGAGTGCAGGAATGAACAAACGGAGAGCGCGTGCACTCTCTCTCTGTGTTCCACTTCACTTCATTCTGCAGACCGATCGGTTTATGATGTGAAGTATCTGCGGAAGCAGACATCATTGTCTGCTTTTAAATGTAGTTTGATATCATATGCCGATCGGTCTCCGCAGCGCCAAATAAAGCAGAACATGCAGGTTTCTGAACGGTCCCTCTCCCGCGCACATCAATCGGAAAGTAACTGACACGATCACAAAAAGCCAGAAGACCGAATCCATGTTTTAAGTGGCGCATCCGCTCAAAACAGATTTCCTTTTCTCTTACAAGGATTCCACTCGTACAACTGACATAAACAAACAAAACAAATCATATCCAGCAATGAAATGATTTACGTGTTAACTTCAATCTTTTGCGATGTCCTAACAGCTGTGATGAACACACACGTCTGCTAATGTCCGGTTCGCGTCCTAATGACTCTTTTGAACCGATTCATTTTAATGAACGATTGAAACAACTGATATGTCAAACACAGAACTCACGAGACTCACTGTCTGAATCCATTAATTTAATTCTCAAAACACTGAGAAGAGCCAGAGCCCCAACCCCCATCATGTGCACCTTCTACAGAGGCACCATCGAGAGCATCCTGACCAGCTGCATCACTGTGTGGTATGGCGCCTGCAACGCATCGTGCCGCAAGACTCTCCAACGCATAGTGAGAGCAGCTGAGAAGATCGTTGGTGTCTCTCTCCCCTCCCTCCAGGACATTTTTGGTACCCGTCTCACCCGCAAAGCCCTCTGCATTGCAGGTGATCCCACCCACCCGTCACACAGCTTCTTCAGTCTGCTGCCATCAGGGAGGAGGCTTCGGAGTCTCCAGGCCAGGACCAGCAGACTGAAGGAGAGCTTCATACACCAGGCAGTCAGGAAGCTAAACTCCCTTCCGACCCTCCCCCCCCTCCCCTCCCTTGCCACACGCATCTCTGAACCCTGAACCCATCCATCCCTTCCCACATCATACTCTGTCCCGCACTTGTCACTTGTCACTTTATGGAACATTGGACTGCTCAACCCCTTTTCAGTATTGGTCTGAGCCTCCTCAACTAACTACCTCTAAGTCAGTTAAAACAAGCCTGCTCTCCTGACACTTTAATACAGACCGATAAGTTTTGCACTACATTACATTTGCACTGTTGATATTTTCATCTACACTGTTGTTTATTTCATCTGCACCATTTGATTTGATTATTTCATCTGCACTGCTGTTTATTTAATCTGCACGGTTGTTTATTTCATCTACGCTGCTGTTTATTTAATCTGCACTGCTGTTTATCTCATCTGCACTGTTGATTATTTCTTTGGTTTGCACAATTATTTCGGTTACATATCCCTTGCTTGTAAAGTTGTTTTGTGCACATATATAGATTTTGTATTTATCTGTAATTTGATATATTTTTTTTGATATATGTTATTCTATGTTATCTGTATGCACCTATAGGGTCTGAGAGTAACGCAATTTCAATCCTCCGATTGTATGTACTGTACATGTGGCAGAATTGACAATAAAGCTGACTTTGACTTTGACTTTGACATCAGAACGTAAGTCTGCTTAGGCAATTAGCAAGAGTGGTTATTATAATTTAGTTTAAATAAGTGAGTTTACAGTTTATTTATATGACAATGTGTAGCTAATAAATTACCTATAAAATAATTTAGTTTAGACAGGAGAGAGGTGAAACCAGAACAATTCATACACTGTTGTAAGCTAGCTGCTAATTTAATTAAATTGTATGTGATGAGAATAAGAACTGTTATTTAAAGTATGACTATACCATGACTATACCATGACTATATGACTATGACCCTAAGTAACACAATTAACATTAGAACAAAACATGATTTTTAGAAATTTTTTAAAGAGTTGTCTGTTTTAGCAAATAAATTCTTCATATTTTTGTCATTTAAAGTTGTTTTTAATGTTTTTAAAAACAAGTTTTATAATAGCAATTGTATCGGACCTTTGATGTTAATGAGAATTCAGATTCGGACCTTCGAATGTAAACTTTGAGAACCCCTGTCCTAAATTCTAATACGGTAATACTAATTGTTTGACCAAACGCACATAATCAGAATATTGCGGACTACAACCTACAAATCGAGGGCTGCACCGTTACCCCAGCAAATACAGTTAAAGACCTAGGTGTTATATTAGATAGCAACCTATCATTTGTAAAACACATCTCAAACGTCACAAAAACAGCTTTCTTCCATCTTAGAAATATCGCCAAACTACAAAATATTTTGTGTTGCTGGTGCTGAAAAGCTAATTCATGCATTTATGACCTTAAGACTTGACTGTTGTAATGCACTACTAAGTGGTTGTCCTGCATCGTCAATAAACAAATTACAGTTAGTTCAGAATGCGGCTGCCAGAGTTCTTACAAGATCTAGAAAATATGATCACATAACCCCAATCTTATCATCTCTACACTGGCTACCCATTAAGTATCGTATTGACTTTAAAGTTCTTTTAATTACTTCTAAAGCCTTAAACGGTTTAGCACCTATTTACATAACAGAGCTTCTATCACACTGTAAGAAATTGCTGTAATTTTTACAGTAAATATTTACAATAGACAACTGTAATCTGAAAATTACAGTGCTACTGTATTTTGCTATGAATTGTGGGAGCATGCTAAAAGACTGATGTAAATTTTACAGTTAAACAAGCCAATATTGTATCATTTACAGTAAAAAACTGTAAATTTATATTCCCAGAATTCCCTGCATGACACTTCACATTTAATTTTCTTTAAAAATAAAATAACTTCCTAGTCTTTGCTACTTTTTAATCAGCTATGTACATTAGGATTTTATGTTACATTTAATGCTGTTAAATTAATGTTTATTATAATTTTTAATGTTGTGTGTTACCATGATGGTGTTTAGTGTTTGTGCAAATGACAATGTGCACCTTCAATATATTAGTTTTATCCTTCTCAACTGATGGAAAAGCTGATGTGATGAACTTTGATTCATTACTTAACTCATCACCTCTGTTTAGTGGTTGTCAGTGTATTATTAAGTTACAAAACAGATAATAGTTCTTTAATAGATTGGTAAATTAACATTATGTCAGTTAATGAAATACAGTATTTTACTGTAAATTCACAGTTTTACAGTTGCTCTTGTATAATTTTACAGTGACAGCTGTAAAACAAAAATGTAATTGCTCCATGTATATTTACAGAAATATGCTGTATGTTTTACAGTACAACTGTAATTAATGATCTACAGTACTCTTGTAAAAATTTACAGTTTTACTGGCAACCAAAATTGCCAGTAAGTTGCTGTAAAATTTACAGTATATTTTTTACAGCGCACACTACAACCAAATAACACCTAGGATAAATAAATCTAAGGGGTAGAGCCTTTTCATACGTTGCGCCTAACTCTGGAATAGCCTTCCTGTTACTGTTCGGGGGTCTGACACAGTCTCCCAATTTAAATCAATATTAAAGACTTTCACATAATGCATGAATTGTAAAACAAATAAAATATTAAGAACAGCAGCTATGCTAATTGAGTCTCTTCTCTCCCCCCAAGTTAGGGAGAGATCATGCCAGGTCCAGACGGATGTCATCCCGAGGTGAGATTCCGGACGAATGTCTTATGCCCATCCCTAACTAGAGGTTACAGCAGCACCAGTCAAACATCCGGTTCTACCGGATAACCTTCTGTCTGACTGACCATCCCAGCTCCAGCTCATGCAACCCCATCACCAACTAAGATCAAAGACAGACTACTTGTTGTCATATTAATGCTAACAGTATTTACAATGCTTAGTATTAAATGCTAAACTTACATCACATGACAGCAGTTTGAAGTTACAGCTGCACTCAGTTACATTATGCCATCACAGTTCCGTTCCTGATTATAAAGTTCCTTATAACAGATTTAACAAAATCTATTATTACTTTTACTAAGCTCTCTCTGATCATCTTAAACATTTACTCAATAACCATTAATCAAAGTCACTGAGTACAGCTGTGACACGTCAGAGGAGAACTGGCCCTCCAGACTGAGACTGGTTTCTCCCGAGGTTTTTTTCTCCATATATTTATCATTGGAGTTTGGGTTCCTCGCCACAGGACTGTGTCGGCTTGCTCACCGGGAGACTGCTTTTATTTATTTTATAGCTATTTTTTTTAAATTGGATTAACTTGGATTGGATTAATTTAAAGGTTTGGTAATTTTACCTTTGTTATGTTTCTCTGTTTCTTTCTCCTGTAAAGCTGCTTTGTAACAATGCTCATTGTGAAAAGCGCTATATAAATAAAATTGAATTGAATTAAGTCACAAAACGATGTTGTTACGTATCCTCACGCTTTTTTTTTTAAAGCGGCAGTGCAGAAGATTGGCCTCTTTGTCGCCATCTCAGTTTGAAACTTAAAATGTCAGTTATATGCGGAGTTATTTTCTTTACGTGGGTTGTGCTTCGCCACTGCTGCACTGAGCGAATAAATCCGAGCTCTGTGCGCACTGACTGCTGCTCACCGCATCAGAGCGCATCTGTACATCAATGTGATAGTAACATACGACCATGTCCATACCAGATACAATGCAAAACGGTTCAAAACATCACTAATATAATCAGTTGTAGTGTTGTTTATCGCGTCGTGCCAGATGTAGACGAAAACTCTAAATAACATGGAAAATACCGCCTAAATTATGTCCTACAAGTAATATATGTAAAAAATGTCATCTGAACATATACCGTATCTGCCGCTTTTGTTCTGACTAAATGAAACAAAAACGTTAAAAAATAAATCACGATAGTGGCGTCTTACCTGTTCGGAGAATGAAGCCATTAATGCAATCCTGTCAGATCGGAGCAATCGCTCAAAATCATTAGCTTTTGCTTTAGCACAGAGCTGTCACTTCAGCTCTCCGGAGCTCGGGGTTACTTTGTTATTAACAGGTGATTCTCCAGATGGAATCAGTGTCAGAACTTATGGTAAAATGACATGATCGCTTTTTAAAACATTCCAGATTAAACACTAGATGACGATTTAAATTCTAAGCAACTGATATAAGAATGAACAACACAAACTGTCACCCGCAGCAGCACAGCATCCACACACGTGATAAACTCCGGTTCCTCTCACCTAATTGCTGCGTCCCAAATCGCATACTCTGCGTCCTAAATAGTATTTGAAAATATAATTAGTATGTCCCAAATCATAGTATGTTGAAAATAGTTTTCCAAAGATTCCCGGATGGTCTACTACTTCCGGTAGAAATTTGAAATGCAAAACGATGCACACTCTACCGGCTGATATTACCCACAACTCACCGCAAACAGGCAGCGTTTAGTGACGCTCCACTGAATTAATAAAATTAAATAACTTATGCGTCACTAATTTTAGTGCATAGTAGGCCTATATCATTATTATAAGCTTACCGTTGTAATCAGGGTAAGATAAGACAATCGTTTTGAATACTGATCTGTCTATGTATTTACTAAATAATTGATATATGATCATTTTTACCCAAATATTATGTCGAATTGCTTCTTTAAGTTGGTATACGGAAATCCTCGACCAGTAGCCTATACTGCATAGACCTGTGTATCACGTAGACTACCTCACTGATTCTTCATAAATTGAATATGTTTTTTTGGATGGTCAGCTTAGGCTTCAGTATTGCTGAAATATATATCTGTGTGATCAGGCCGTTATTTTATCACCTTAAACATGAAACTGATTAAACACGCCATGCTTTGAGCTTGTGACACAAAACATGATGTAAATGTTTTTAATGTTTCAAAAAGATCTCTCATGAGCGTCTCTGTGAATCCTCTGAGTGGACTTTCCTCAGTTGTGTTTTACTTGAGTTTTGTTGAGCTGTTGTTATTTGTAAAGTAGACAGCTTCTTTCCGCCTGTTCCGCAGCAAATTTATTTTAATTAAATGTTTAGGATGTCACTCGCAGACAACACGCATTTCCATTTAATTCAATTACCTGCAGCTGCAGCTCCTCCATTGCTGTCACATCACAAGCAGAAACACTCGGGTCAGTGCTTGTGTTGCTGTGGGTTTGTTTCACTTGTTCATTTCTAACACAGAAGTGTTCGACGTAAAAATACAAGTGAGGAAACTACGAGAACATTTCAGGCCAACAGTGAAACACGTGGAGCATCACAAGAACACAAACACAAGAACACAAACACTGTGTTGTGTTCATGTAATCCTGTGAGAACAGCACAATAGCAGCGGCGGCCAAAATCTGAAGGCAAATTTTCATTTAACGGCCCGTCAGCTTTCTGATCCGCAGCAAATGAATACGACCACAAACAAATCTATCAAATCTAGCATCAAAACACACTGCTCTCAGAGAGAGAGAGAGAGAGAGAGAGAGAGAGTGTCAATACTCGCCCATGTCTCACACACACACACACACACACACACACACACACACACAAGATGAGGGTGACAGGTTCAGAATCATGTGAAAATAAGTCTTTACTGCCAGTGGCTTTGAGACTTAACTGTGTTGATGTGCATTTATTGTTATTAATATGTATTTTTTCATATTTTATCAGCAGCAACATGACAAAAGAGATGTGAGCTACCTTAGGAAACAGAGGTAGGGCCAAGCCTTTATGGGGCTCTAAGCTCAATTTGATATCACTGATCTATATGAATATAGCGGTATATCAGTGGGCGAGTCTATGAATCTAAATAAGGGTTGTGGCCTAGATAATTGACCTATCGGTAAGCCCCTCCTCCAAGTGCAGATGTGCCAATGGCAGTTGAATATGAGTTACACGGGGACTGGAACTCTGACAACTTTAGGTTTCAGCGCCATTGAGAAACATGTAAGATCTGATCTAACACTAACTCCAGGTGTCCTGAGAGGATGCTTTCCTGTGGCTCAGTGGTTAGATCATGGCGCTAGCAATGATCCCAGGGATTGCACATTTTATCGCTTTGGATAAAAGTGTCTGCAAAATGTATAATTCAATGAGTAATGTAATTTATTTTTTTCAATTACCTAAACCCACACAAAAAAGAGCAAAATGTGAGCGATTCAACTCTGATCCCAGTGAAGACAAAAACGTTTATTTTTCGTAACATACTTTCACCAAGTTATAGTTTTCATCTGCTCAAGCAGATTGTTAATGTCATCTTGTGCTTCAGTATTGTATGTCTGGCTAAAATGTTGATTAGTTAATGTTGACGTTAGTGAGTCCATGTTAATGTACAAACCTATATAGCTAACTGTTCTCACAGCATTATCTCTATACATGAACAGTTGTCATGTTGTCATCTGCGATTGTTACAATCGTTACATTTTAAAGTTTTTCAAAAATCATGTTTTTTGATTGTGCATTCCAATAAATATCAATTAAAATATCAATTTATTTTGATTAAGCCATAATAAATAAATAAAAAAACTGCTAACAAATACAATAAAACATAATAAAAACGTTTTTTTTTTAACAGGGTTATCTCATTTTGGAAACAAAATCTTCATATACACTATATTGCCAAAAGTATTGGGTCACCCTATCTAATAAACAGGTTTCATGACTTTAGTAATTTCCATGAGTACAAATCTTAATGCTGCAGCATATCACGATATTCTATGAAACTGTGTGCTTCTAATTTAATAGCAACAGTTTGGGAATAAAATCCCTTTTCTATTCCATCATGACAATGACTCTGTGTATGAGACAAGATTCAGAAAGAAATCATTGATTCAGTCAGTGTGGAAGAACTTGACTGGTCTGCATAAAACCAAGTCCTAAACCCAGCTGAACGCACCATCTGACTGGCAAGTACAAACTTTAACCATAGTCCGTGTCCCTACCACTCAATTGTCAAAAATGTGACTGCTCCTAAATGCATAGAGACTGTGTCTGTCCCCCAAATAATAATACAAAACTAGAAAGGTACATTTTCTGAAAAAAATGTGAAGTAGTGCTTGCGTGGCAAAACTCGGCACTGGGCAGTCACTTGGGTGATGACACTTTAAGTGAAACAAACCAACCCCTGTGTTTCTACGATGTTCTGATGCAGAGATATAGGTCTTGCTAAACGATTGCTAAGCTAATTTGTTTTGTGGTTGCTATGGGCGTGGCTTGGCATCTGTCAATTGATAATACTCTAGGCCATGAGTGAACGAACCAACCCCTGTGTCTCTACAATGTTCTGATGCAGAGATATAGGTGTTGTTAAATGGTTGCTAAGCAAACCTGTTGGGTTGCTATGGGCGTGGCTTGGCATCTACTAATTAATGATACTCTAAGTTATGAGTGAAATGAACCCATGATGCTGAGATATAGGTCTTGCTAAATGGTTGATAAGTTAACATGTTTTGTTGCTATGGGCGTGGCTTCGTAGCCTAATGAAGTTCCTGTGACACTGATTGGTTGCCTGAGTTATATGAGCCCACCCGCTTGTCTCTACGACATTGTGCTGCAAAGATATACATCTGGGCCTTTTAAAATGGGATCGGTTGCTAAGTTGCTGTAAATGGTTGCTATGGGCATGGCTTCATAGCTTCATTATGATCCTGTGACACTGATTGGTTGCCTGAGTCAATAGAGCCCACCCCTTTGTCTCTAATATCTGCAGAGATATTCAACATGGGCCATTTATAACGCCTTATACAGGCATATTTCCTGCCCCATTGTAAGTCAATGGGGAATTTCGGGTGGCTCTTACACCCCATTGTGAGGTATGTTGTTACAGAGTCTGCCAGCCTCTTCAAATGTGGTGACCCGCATGTTTCTACGAAATTCTCGCTCGGAGCTACGACCCGTCAAAGTTCGGCGCAATGTTAAGTCTAGAAGAAGAAGCAGCAGAAGAATAATAAGCCAGCAGAATAACAATAGTGATGCTCTGCATTCTGCAGAAGCACCACTAATAATAATTTACGTCAAAGAAAAAACCTAATCGTTATTAAACCTGAAGACAAAATAATCAACGAACAAAAAAAACTCATAAAGTTCGGGCTACTTAATATTAGATCACTAAATTCAAAGGCAGTCATTGTAAACGAAATGATCACAGACAACAGTTTTGATATAATCTGCCTAACTGAAACTTGACTTAAACTAAATGAGTTTTTGGTCTAAATGAGTCTACCCCACCTAATTACTGTTATATGCATGAGCCACATCTGGTTGGTCGAGGTGGTGGTTTTGCAACGATTTATAGAGACTTTCTTACCGTAACTCTAAAAACAGGACTTAAATATAACTCATTTGAAGCACTTGCACTTAGTGTTCCAAACAAAAGTAAAAAATCCTTGCTTTCACTCACATTGGCTACTGTGTATAGGCCCCCTGGGCCCTACTCGGATTTTCTAAAAGAATTTGCGGACTTCTTATCGGACCTATTGGTCAACGTTGTTAAAGTACTGATTGCAGGAGACTTTAATATCCACGTCGATTTTACTAATGACGCATTCGCAGTGGCGTTTACAGAACTAATACATTCTTTCGGAGTAATACAACATGTCGACAGACCCACCCATCGTCTTAATCATACACTAGATTTGATTATATCTCGAGGAATCGATCTAACCGATATTGATATTATACCTCAAAACGACGATCAACACCTTATAACTTGTACAATACGCACAGCAGAAATCGGCTGCATAACTCGTAGAACAATAACTCCGACTACTAAAGATAGTTTTGCAAAGAACCTACCAGATCTGACTCATCTAATAAATATTCCAATAAACACAAAATTGCCTGATGATATGACCAGCAACATGGGCACTATTTTCTCCAACACACTAGAAACTGTCGCACCTATGAAGTTAAAAAAGATCAACAAGAAAATAACACTACCCAATCCCTTAAAATAGAAACGCGTAAACTGGAGCGCAAATGGAGACAAACCCGATTAGAGGTCTTTAGAATTGCATGGAAAGAGAGTGCAAACTGTTATAAAAAGGCACTAAAAGTGGCAAAGGCTGAGGACCTCTGCAATAGAAACGAACAAAAACAATCTGAAGGAATTTATTTAATACAGTTGCTAAACTAACAAATAATCAGACGCCACCTGACCTGGCTATTCCACTGCACCTTGGTTGCAATGAATTCATAAAGTTTTTTAAGAAGAGACTGCTTTTATTTATTTTATAGTTATTTTATTTTATTAAATTGAGTTTTAAATTGCATTTCTACAAATGGCATTGTAAGGAATTTTGTTTCCATCTCTGTTGCAACAGTTTTGGAAGAAGCACCTTTTTTCTGGTCCAAATTGGCTGTAGCCCTGTGTACAAGCCATTGATGTGGAGTGATGAGTTTTTGGCTCAAAGACTACATTTAAAGTCACACCAAATGTGTTCAGCTGGGTTTAGGACTTGGTTTTATGCAGACCAGTCAAGTTCTTCCACACTGACTGAATCAATGATTTCTTTCTGAATCTTGTCTCATACACAGAGTCATTGTCATGATGGAATAGAAAAGGGCTCTTCACAAACTGTTGCTATTAAATTAGAAGCACACAGTTTCATAGAATATCGTGATATGCTGCACTCTTAAAAATAACAGTGCTCAAAAGGTTCTTCACAGCGATGCCATAGAAGAACCTTTTTTGGTTCCACAAAGAACCATTCAGTGTAAGGTTCTTTAAAGAACCATCTCTTTCTTACTTTTTTTATAATCTGAAGAACCTTTTTTCATTACAAAAAACCTTTTGTGAAACAGAAAGGTTCTTCAGATGTTAAAGGTTCTTCAATGGCATCAAAGAACCTTTTGAACCTTTATTCTTAAGAGCGTGGAGCATTAAGATTTGTACTCATGGAAATTACTAAAGTCATCAAACCTGTTTATATTACATAGGGTGACCCAATACTTTTGGCAATATAGTGTATATATATATATATATATATATATATGAAGAGCAATCTTATAGATGCTCATATAAAAGAGCATCTATTTTTATATGAGTATAAGATTTCTATGAATTTGCTAAGTTAATGAAATACAGAATAGGTTGATATCTTTTGTTGTTTGATGTTTCGCCACATTTATCACAATTTATGGCATTAAACTGAGCATTAAACAAGAACATTTCAAATGTCCAAGTAATAAAATATATTTTTTGCGTGTTTTTTGAGAAACATTAATTATTTTTTTGATTTACCGGTTGTTTATTCTTGCCACGTGCAGCCGGTCTGGAATTCGCTCTGAACCTGCGAACGGTCGAGCAGAATGTTTCAGATTATCACAAACTTTAAATGAAAGCTGATCTGTGTTTGTGTGTGTGTGTGTGTGTGTGTGTGTGTGTGTAGAATATTTGGTCAAATACAGCCAGTTTGTCTTTGTCACGGTTGTCATTGAAAGCACTAGAGGTTTCAGCACCGGTCTGTTGAATGTGTTTTTGAAGGCGTCCACCTTCCACATAATAGCAGCTCATTTTTCTAATGTCATGTCCACTTCACCCACAAATCCCTGCTGTGAAGCCCCGCCTCCGTCACGCCCCCTCTATCAGCAGCTGTGTGACAGCTCATCATAAAGCTGCAAAAAATGTCGATTTCACCCAGTCGGGAGCACAATTAAAAGACGTGCAGATACCTGCTGCTGCGTCTGTCTCTGCCGGACCACTGCATCCTTTGTGCCAGTCGACACAAGCTCACAGCCGTCCAATCGGGCGAAACTGAGCCAGAGCGACAGGCGGAATGAGTGAGCTTGATTGGACGGCTTTGATTGCAGAGTGCGCGAGGTGACGACGACGTCTGTCAAGAGATCTGATGGGTGAGTTTCTCAAGACAGCGGTCTGATATCTGAAAGTCTTTTTTGATCTCACTGATCTCCATTCACATATACGGCTCATATGCACATAAGAATCGCACAACATGTATTTCATAATGTACAACATTACATTCTAATGCTTGCCACGATATTTGTGTAATGGTGTAAACTTCCATGAGTCGCTCTAAGCTGCCTTTTCACTGCACACAACGGCTGTGTCCCTGTTCCCTGTTTAGTTATTTTTCCGTGAATTAATTCCCAACAATTATTTTTGCGATTTCTGCCCATGCTGCATTATTTGTGAGATTTATATACGCAATGACGTTTAACATCCCCGCCAAAGGAAGTAGTCGCTTTTAGCAACTTGTTAGCAACCTGTTAGCAACCGCCATTTTAAAGACACAATAAAGGTTTAAAACAAATCACAAGTGAGATATAACTGGTGTGTTTTATGTCCAATCACAGCAGACTAGACCATCTGACTGATCACATCAGACTAGACCATCACATCAGACTAGACCATCTGACCGATCACAGCAGACTAGACCATCTGACCGATCACATCAGACTAGACCATCTGACCAATCACAGCAGACTAGACCATCTGACCGATCACATCAGACTAGACCATCTGACCGATCACATCAGACTAGACCATCTGACCAATCACATCAGACTAGACCATCTGACCAATCACATCAGACTAGACCATCTGACCAATCACATCAGACTAGACCATCTGACCGATCACATCAGACTAGACCATCTGACCAATCACATCAGACTAGACCATCTGACCAATCACATCAGACTAGACCATCTGACCGATCACATCAGACTAGACCATCTGACCAATCACATCAGACTAGACCATCTGACCGATCACATCAGACTAGACCATCTGACCGATCACATCAGACTAAACCATCACATCAGACTAGACCATCTGACCGATCACATCAGACCAGACCATCTGACCGATCACATCAGACTAGACCATCACATCAGACTAGACCATCTGACCAATCACATCAGACCATACCATCTGACCGATCACATCAGACTAGACCATCACATCAGACTAGACCATCTGACCAATCACATCAGACTAGACCATCTGACCGATCACATCAGACTAGACCATCACATCAGACTAGACCATCTGACCGATCACATCAGACTAGACCATCACATCAGACTAGACCATCTGACCGATCACATCAGACTAGACCATCTGACCGATCACATCAGACTAGACCATCTGACCGATCACAGCAGACTAGACCATCACATCAGACTAGACCATCTGACCGATCACATCAGACTAGACCATCTGACCGATCACATCAGACTAGACCATCTGACCGATCACAGCAGACTAGACCATCACATCAGACTAGACCATCTGACCAATCACAGCAAACTAGACCATCTGACCAATCACATCAGACTAGACCATCTGACCAATCACAGCGGACTAGACCATCTGACCAATCACATCAGACCAGACCATCTGACCGATCACAGCAGACCAGACCATCTGACCGATCACATCAGACTAGACCATCTGACCAATCACAGCAGACTAGACCATCTGACCAATCACATCAGACTAGACCATCTGACCAATCACATCAGACTAGACCACCACAAAGCTAACTGTAAATTCAGTAAAATTGTAATTCATGTTCATAAACGATGTTCGTCTCCGTCAGTCGGAGATTACAAAAGATAATATTAAAGAGGTGTGTGAACTCACAAGCAAGATGTCAGACACTGTAACATTCTCTGGCCCCCTCCCTGCTTATAGTGGTGATGAGATATATAGCAGATTATCATCACTAAACAGCTGGTTGTCTGCAGAATGATATAGTTTTTATAAATAACTGGAAGAGTTTTAAGGGCAGACCTGACCTGTTGAAAAGAGACGGTTTTCATCCCTCATGGGCTGGGGCTGCACTCCTGTTTAGAAATTTGGCACATAGTCTTAATGCTAAAACTTGACTCACTGGGGCCCAGGTCAGGGAGCAGACAGAATGGCTTTACCAACCATCTGCTAGCCATCTCATGTCAATAAAAACACAAAATATGCAAACATATAGTACCCTCATCTCCAAAACATCATAACATAAAGACTGTGTCTGTAACCAGGACTAGCAAATACAAAAAACTGTGCAATTCTGGTCAAAAAGGTGATTTTAAGTGCAAAAATAAACAAAATTCAACTGTAAGTTTTGAGTTTAGGGTTAGGTTTCAGTGTATTGGGTTTTATTGCTCAGCATGTTTAGATTAGATTAGATTTAACTTTATTGTCATTACACATGTACAAGTACAAAGCAACAAAATGCAGTTTAGGTCTAAGCAGAAGTGCAATAGCAGCAAGTGCAGGATATACAGTGGTTAACAAACTCACTAACCCTCCACAACATGTTATATTTGGCTCTGAGGAGATTTTTCTAATTATTTTTCAGACAAATTGAAGTCTATCACTGATTGCATTTCCAAAAATACCCCTTTAACAACTGATTTAAACGCTCACTTGATGTGAGCATCACTTGATGACCACCAGCTCTGATAGGCTATCCCTGCCAGACTCACTTACTGCATGCATCAGGGATATCAAGCACTGAATGTCCTTGAATTGTCTTAAACTAAAGGATAACAAAACTGAAATATTGATGATTGGCGCTGCTACCTCAGTAAAAAGGATGGACCGGTCCTTTGAAATTGACAGGATTTATGTCAAGCCTTCTTCATCTGTCCGTAATCTCGGCGTCTTATTTGACTCATCACTATCTTTTACCTCATATCTCTGCTGTTGTTAAAATCTCCTGCCTAAAAAACTTATAGCAAGGTTGCAGTATGTGCAAAACCCAGCAGCCAGAGTTCTTACCTTCACATTACTCCTCTACTGCATGATCTTCACTGGTTACCTGTGGCATCACTTATTCACTTTAAGATACTGCTTCTAACAATCAAGACATTAAATGGTCTTACCCTAACCGTACTCTCCTGCCAGCTCCCTCAGATCATCTGAGCTTGGCCTTTTGTCCACTCTTCGTTTTCGGCTGTCCACTGTGAGTGGTGGGTCATTTAGTGTTAATGCTCCTAAATTATGGAATTCGCTACCCCTCACACTCCGTAATATAACATCTTTGCCTACTTTCAAGACCCAGCTAAACACGTATCAATTCAATTCAATTTTATTTATATAGCGCTTTTCACAATGAGCATTGTTACAAAGCAGCTTTACAGAAGAAAGCAACAGAGAAACATAACAAAGGTAAAATTACCAAACCTATAAGTCAATTTAATAAAATAAAATAGCTATAAAATAAATAAAAGCAGTCATTCTGGTGAGCAAGCCTATATAAACCTATATACCTATATATGTGAGTAATTTATATATGTGTATGCACGTGTTTTATATATGTATTCATAAGCGAGTTTGATTTAAACCCTATACGGCGCCTCATAGATACTACTTTTTGTAATATTTTAGAGAGGTATGGGAGATTTGAAATCGGTCTCTAGTTTCCTAGGTCATTGGGATTTAAGTTTGGTTTCTTAATAAGAGGCTTAATGAGAGCCATCTTAAAGGATCCTGGGACATGGCCTAGATTAATTGACGAGTTGATAATATTACGAATGGGCTCAATTGCAGCGGGTAGTAATTCCTTTAATAATTTGGTTGGTATAGGGTCTAATAGGCACGTTGATGTTTTATATGTTGCAATACGTTTAATTAAATCGTCCTGTTTTATGGGTGAGAAACACTGTAGCTTTTCTTGTGGGCCGATGGTTGATGCTAATTCATAGGGCATACACGAAGGTTGAGTTTTTGCTATATTGTCACGTATATCTTCAATTTTCTCTGTAAAAAACATTATGAATTCATTGCAACCAAGGTGCAGCGAAATAGCCAGGTCAGGTGGCATCTGATTGTTTGTATAGTTTAGCAACTGTAATAAATAAAATTTTAATTTAAAAAGCGATTTTGTGTTTATTGGAATAGTTATTAGATGAGTCAGATCTGGTAGGTTCTTTGCAAAACTATTATTAGTAGTCAGAGTTATTGTTTTACCTTGTCGATAATGAGTTATGCGGACGATTTCTGCTGTGCGTATTGTACAAGTTACAAGGTGGTGATCGGTGGCATCGTCGTTTTGAAGTATAATATTAATATCAGTTAGATCGATTCTGTAACGGTTCTGTCTGTCCCTGTTTGTTTCCGGACTTCAATTCCCATCATGCACTGCACTCTCACCAGGCCATTTTGATTGGACTCTGCACCTGTTTGTAATCTGTGTTTGATTTGTTTGCACCTGTTCTGTGTTTGCTGTCTGTTATTTAAGTTGCATTTGAGTTTTGTTCTGTGTCAGCTAGTGGCTAGTGGCTAGTGGCTAGTGGCTAGTGGCTAGTGGCTAGTGGCTAGTGGCTAGTGGCTAGTGGCTAGTGGCTAGTGGCTAGTGGCTAGTGGCTAGTGGCTAGTGGCTAGTGGCCGTATAGACCTGTCTGAAGTGTACTTATGACGTCTGATATTTTACTAGTGTTTGGATTATCTTCTTGTTACCTGAGACTGGATTACTTACCTGTTTACCTGTGTGTGGATTACCTACCTGTATACCTGTGTTTGGATCACTTACCTGTTCACCTGTGTTTGGAATACCTACCTGTTATTGTGCCCGTGCTGTCAATAAAATCACCTTCTCTACATCCCTTGTGGCGTCCTCACCTGCCTGCACACCCGTACCGTGACAGATTCCACGAGATATAATCAAGTCTAGTGTATGATTTAGACAATGGGTGGTGGGTCTGTCGACATGTTGTATTACTCCGAAAGAATGTAGTAATTCTGTGAACGCCACTGCGAATGGTTCTTAGAGTTACGGTAAGAAAGTGTCTATAAATCGTTGCAACACCACCACCTCGACCAACCGAACGTGGCTCGTGCATATAACAGTAGTTAGGTGGGGTAGACTCATTTAGACCAAAAACTCATTTGGATTAAGCCAAGTTTCAGTTAGGCAGATTCATTTACAATGACTGCCTTTTGCATGGCGAGCCGTGCATGGAAAACTATAGTAAAACCGCAATCCTAACCTTTATCTCCATAACGAAATCCCAAATGGCCAGACAGCGATTCATTTCTCATAGTTTATTCAAATATTGATGTGGGAGATTCTGTGAAAAACAGTGCTTATAAACTGCTGTAGCCCTGCTTTCACTTTCACTTTCACTCATAAAATTATTTCCATTAAACATCTTCAACCATGTCAATATGTCATTTGCTCTCTCAAAAATATTTTGTTTTAACTTGCATCTGAACGTCTGACTAAAAGTCTCGGTGGATGCTGCAAGTTTAACCTTTATGAATGAAAGTTAAGAAATGAAAGATTTCCATGTGCTAATGAGCTGAAAGTTTTGCCTCTGAGGAGTACCAAAACTTAAGCATTTATTTAGCGCTTGAAGCTGCACATTAACTTTCAAAGCATTCAAACAAAGAGCATTTTACATGAATAGGTGAGAAAATTAGCAGCCCACAGAAAACCATTAATTTCAACAAAAACCAGCTAAAACAAGCGAGGCAGAACACGGTCTGAATGTCCGTCTGAGTCCTTCAAAGACAGACGAAACACACGGATTAACAAAAACAAACTACAATTTCCTATTAATTATCTTCAGAAAAAGAAAGAGAACACATTTCTAGTTCTCTCGGCAGTAAAATTGTGTTTGGGGATTATAGAATTCCAGCCATCTATTCAGAAGCACAGCCGCTCATTATGTTCCCAAAACAAACAGTGAAAGAAAAATCCCAATCAAGCGTTGAGCTGCTGTGGCATGAAATGACATCTGGAAAAACATTGACAGGAGCTGTCGGCATGACAACCTGTAATCTCGTACATCAGCGGGGAAACGTGACTCCGAAATGACACGACATTATCATGCCATGGAAACATATTAGACTACATTGAAATGTCTCATTTCCTTTCTGAATGTCTAACCGATCCTTTCAGGCTGAGATGAAGAAGTGTGCGCTGGAATTTTCCGCCTGACACGTGAATTTAAGAAAATGTCATTTTCTTGAGTTTGTGGAACCAGAAGGTGAGGCGGAAAGTGTGTCATCTGCTTCTGTTTTGTGTTTTCGGTTTGTTTTTATGCCCTGATGAATGTATTCTCACTATCGAAACGCTGCGTGTGTCATTCCTACAGTCAACACATGAATCATATCAGTTAGTTGTCTTTCACCACAATATCACAACCTAGTAATCATCTGAAATCACCTGTTTTCATTCTGTATGGACGGTTTCAAAGTGACAACATAAACAAACGCTTTTGTGACCCCCAACATAACTTCTGGTACACATCCACAAACAATAGAGTGCCTGTAAATTATTTATGATTACAAGTAAGAAAAAATGTTACTTGGCCAAAATTGTCTCTCCAATATTTTGAATTTAGACTGCAATACCAAGCTCAATTGTTAGTTGTCAATGTCCCATACGGTTTCTTCTACCAAACTACAGGACCCATTCAACAAATTTGTTATTTAACAAAATGAACATACATAATATAAATGAATATTAACATAAATTAAATTAAATATAAAAAACTATATTATTAGACACTAGCCAAACATGATATGCAGGTTTGTTCTGCTTATTTATTGCTGGTCAATCCCATGAAGCCACGCGCGCTCAGGATGTCATGATCGTGCAAGAGACAGAACCCAAATGCAAGCAGCAGGTGGCAGTGAACACAAAACTTTAATTAATACACAAAACAAAAACCCACGAGGGAGTAATAACAAACGAAACTAGATGGGACAAAAAATAACAAGACACCGGTGATACAAAAACAAACTGTACTTCACGAACAAGACTTTCCAGGACAGGACTTGGCAAAGGAGACTAGACAGGACTTCACATATACAGGATTTACAAAACAAACCAGCACAGGACAATGAACACGAGGGCTTTTTATAGAGACACTAACAAGGGATAATGACACAGGGACCAGGTGTAAATCATGAAAACATTTGCGGAAGAGATTACAGAGAAACGAGGGGGCGGGGCAGATGCGCGACATGAAAACACACGGCAAAAGGTGGAAGCGGCCGAGCCGTGTGTCTTCACACAGACCATGAACACAAAGACAAGATACTGATGCAATCCTGCCCACTAGATCATGAAAACAAGACATTGGGGGCAGTTGTGGTCTAATGGTTAGAGAGTCGGACTCGTAACCAGAAGGTTGTTGGTTTGATTCTCAGTACCGGCAGGTAACAACTGACGTGTCCTTGAGCAAGGCACCTTACCCCCGTTTGCTCCCCGGGTGCTGCAGTGTTAGCTGCCCACTGCTCCCGGTGTATGTGTGTTCACGACTTGAAGTGTGTGTGTTCACTATTCACTGGTTGGGTTAAATGCAGAGGTCACATTTCAGGTATGGGTCACCATATCTGACAAAAAATAGGTCACTTTCACATAAACAAGGAGGACAGGATTGTGGAAGTATCCGGGGGGCGTGGTCATGACGCAAGACCGGAGAGCATGTGACGTAGGCGAACCCCGCCCACAGGGCTCTAAGAGATCGCCAGAACAAGAAGGGCAGAACCATGACACAGGAGCTGCCAATTTTTTAAAAGTTGTTAAAAGTATAAGAGAACACTTTTTTTTGTAGCTCTACAGAAATACTTTTCATTGTGTCTTTCACACGCAGAGCTCATAACCACTACAGCATGATGATGTTGGCTGGATGACCTTTGACCCCAGTGATGCGGCTCCTTTCTGTCACCTCGTGAAACTCATTTCCTAAAGAACGCTTGCGCTCCATTGGGCATGAAGATGCGTTCATTAATTAGCATATGTTTACTAGATGATAGTCATCAGGCCTGGAGTCAGATTGTGTTTAATGAGAAAACACAATAATCGAGGTGTAGTAACGTTCTGCCTAATGTTTACCAATTTAATCTCAAACAAAACACATGCAAATGTGCAACGCAAAACTCATAACATCTCTGCAGTCTGTAGTAATCCATTGAGTCAAATATCCGTGCTGCTTCTTATCAACATCAAAGCAATGTATGTAACAATATAACAAATAGAAACATTTCAGGATCCATAACATCAGCCTAACCATAACATGTTTTGTTCTGATGTTTCCGGGTCTGTGGCAGTCTGCTTGTCTGTAAAAAAAAACAGAGAAAGAGAGACACACACGCACGCACGCACGCACACACACATACATCAATCTATCTACAGAGCAGACGGCCATTAAATGACCCTGACTCACACACAGACAGACAGAAGAGAATCAGGACAAAGAAAAGAGACACAGACACCACTCGACCATGACACAAACATCAGTACTAGTAAGCAACTATACAGAAAAACATGATGCCAAAGTGAAGAGTAAAACAGCATCACTGCAGCAGCATCAACACACACTGAGAAGAAAGAACATCACCAGAACCATCTGCATAACCCCGTCTACAGACCATACAGCAGCCTAACTGTGATTTACAAATCAAACCAAAGCAAACCTGAAATGCAAAAAAGAAAAACAAATCTTATTGTAGTCTTACAGTACAGGCACTGGAATAAAAAAAACATAAGGTAAAAATATACTCACAATCCCTCATAGACTTCTGCATCGGCCCCTCATATAGTGACGTCCTATCTGCTCTGAGAGAGAGAGAGAGAGAAAGAGAGAGAGAGAGAATTATTCTGTAGTTTAATAAACGCTCGACTCTTAGACTTCATCACGACACACAACGTCCTGAGCAGAAGTCAAATAGGATTCTTACCAAACTACCGCACAACCGATCATATTTTTACGCTACATACTTTAATCGAAAAACATGTTAACCAAGATAAAGGTAAAATATATGCATGCTTTATTGACTTTAAAAAAGCTTTTGATTCAGTTTGGCACCAAGGACTATTCTTATTGAAAGTGGCATAGGTGGTAAAACCTATGATCTTATTAAATCAATGTACACTGAGAGTAAAAGCCCCCGGTCTCACTCTACATGACTCACAAATCAAATGTCTTCTGTACGCAGATGATCTGATTCTGTTGTCTCCCACTGAACATGGTTTACAACAGAACCTGGACCTGCTAGAACAATACTGTCAGACCTGGGCCCTGACGGTTAACTTCAGTAAAACTAAAATTATCACTTTTCAGAAAAGATGCAGATCAAAGGTAACACAACACACATTTACATTAGGTACCAACCAAATAACACACACATCACATTACAATTACCTGGGTTTAAAAATCACATCCACAGGAAACTTTAATCCTGCAGTGAATGAACTGAGAGATAAAGCACGCAGGGCCTTCTATGCTATCAAACGTCAATGTCCTATAGAGATCCCAACTAGAATTTGGCAGAAAATATTAGAATCAGTAATAGAACCGATTGGCCTCTATGGCAGTGAGGTGTGGGGTCCACTGACAAATCCAAAACAAGATTTTACTAAATGGGAAAAACATCCAACTGAGATCCTGCATGCAGAACTCTGTAAAAATATCTTACAGGTGCACCGGCACACAACAAACAACGCATGCAGAGGAGAATTAGGCAAATATCCATTAATCATAAAGATAGAAAAACGAGCGATGAAATTCTGGAAACATGTAAAACACAGCGACTCTCAGTCATATCATTATAAAGCCCTGAAATACCAAGAGATGAGCAAAGAAATGAATCCAGAGCTTCAGTCCTGATGTTTCAGTCCTAACATCCACTGATGCTCTCAACCACAACAATACTGACAAAATCACACTCAACCAAATTACAACACAAATGAAACAAAACTATATCAGTCATTGGAAAACTCAAACAAAAGAACAGAGTAAAATGCAATGTTATCTGTCCCTAAAGAGAGAATCCAGTATGGCAGACTATCTGTACACAGTAACAGATCAAAAACTAAGAGCCACGTTGACCAGATACAGACTCAGTGGACATAAACTCACTATAGAGACGGGCAGACACAGAGAGAGAGAGAGAGAGACATAAACTCACTATAGAGACGGGCAGACACAGAGAGAGAGAGAGAGAGAGAGAGAGAGAGAGAGAGAGAGAGAGAGAGAGAGAGAGAGAGAGAGAGAGAGAAAAGAGAGAGGGGAGAGAGAGAGAGAGAGAGAGAGAGAGAGAGAGAGAGAGAGACATAAACTCACTATAGAGACGGGCAGACACAGAGAGAGAGAGAGAGAGAGAGAGAGAGAGAGAGAGAGAGAGAGAGAGAGAGAGAGAGAGAGAGAGAGAGAGAGATAAACTCACTATAGAGACAGACACACTCAGTGGACATAAACTCACTATAGAGACGGGCAGACACAGACAAACATGGCTTCCACAGGACCAGAGACTGTGTCCACACTGTCATCTCAACAAAATAGAGACAGAGCTCCACTTCCTAACGGAATGTACGAAATACACGGATATACAGACAATGTTTTATGGAAAAATCAAATCCATACACGAGATGTTTGAAAGTGTGTCAAACGATGAGAAACTGTCGTATCTGTTTGGAGAACACAAGGACTGCTGTGTGTTAGCTGCTAAATATGTGTCTGCCTGTCATAACAGAAGAGAAAACACTGAATCTGCCCTCACCTGATGTTTCCAATATATGTACATATATTATTATATTACCTGATTCTCTTGAATGTATATTCTGCTTTTGCAGAAAATGTGTACTTTATTTCTCTTAAAATTTTATATATTACTTATTCACTTTAAGCTTGCACTACACATATCACACTTTTCATTTGATACTATTAGTAGTATTATTATTATTATTACTTACCCTCTGTTTGTATACATATTTGCACTAATTGTATGCAGCCCAGCTGCAAATGCTTTGGCAATACAATGTACAATTTTGTCATGCCAATAAATCACACTTACATTGAAAATTGAAATTGAGAGAGAGAGAGAGAGAGAGAGAGAGAGAGAGAGAGAGAGAGAGAGAGAGAGAGAGAGAGAGAGAAGACCAGTGATCATAGTTTGTCCATCAAAACTGGCAGACACAGAAAAAACAAATAAAACAAACAGTGTGTGTTCACTGTGACACGGGACAGATCGAAACAGAAACGCACCTATTTTTACACTGCCACAAATATAAAATGAGATTTTAACATGAATAAATTCAATAAATTAATCAAAAATGTCACAACCTTGGATGAAATTGAACAAATGTAAATAATTCTAAGGGAGGGCCAGACAACAGCACTTGCCGCGAGATATGTGTGGCTGTGTCACAGATGTTGTGTATTATATGTAATGTGTTCCAAGATTATGATATTTAAGAAAATTTTAGAAATATTTTAGAATATTTTAGAAATCTAGAACATTAGATTAGATTAGATTAGATTAGATTAGATTAGATTAGATTAGATTAGATTAGATTAGATTAGATTAGATTCAACTTTATTGTCATTACACATGTACAAGTACAAGGCAACGAAATGTAGTTTAGGTCTAAGCAGAAGTGCAATAAGCAAGTGCAGGAAATACAGTTGTGCATAAATACAGGATAAAGCAAAAATTATGAAGAATTTACAAGTGGGAATGTACTATGAACATTACATACAGATGGCTATTTACTAAAAACAGAAATTTACTGATGGATATGTAAAATATAAATTAGACTATACAGAACAGTAGTGCAAATGAATATAAAGTGTGCATAAATGATGGACAGCAGCTATTAAGTTAAAGTTAAACATAAACACATATTTAATCTAAACAACACCACACTTCAACACTCTTCACAATATAATTATCTCGGTCTGATCTTAACTCCTTCTGGAAATTTCAAGTTGGCAATTCAAGCATTACTTACGAAAACCAGCAGAGCAATGCATGCCATCCGAATGAAATTATTTAAAATAAACATCCCAATCAGAATCTGGATGAAGATTTTTGACAGTGTTATACTCCCTATAGCTTTATATGGCAGTGAGGTGTGAGGTCCTGCCAGTAAATGTCATGAACTATGGGACAAACATCCTATAGAAGGATTACATGTAGAGTTCTGTCGAAACATCCTTCCTGTCCATAGAAACACACTTAATAATGCAGTCAGAGCAGAACTGGGCCGTCTTCCACTTAATCTGGCTATCAGAAAAAGAGCCTTAAAGTTCTGGATTCATCTCAAATGTAGTTCTGAAGACACACTACATTATAAAACAGAAGAAGTGAGTGCTCAGAAAAGTCCTCTTTATAAGATGGTGTCAGAACTGACAAACCAAGCTTTTAATATGAATGCCCCTATAAAACCTGGAGAAATAAAAGAGATGATGAATAGAGAGAAAAACACATACATACAGCAATGGACAGAAGAAACAAAAGACCAAAGTCGTCTCCAGTGTTATCTGAGATTAAAACGTGAATATATCTGATCGTAGTGAGAAACATAAAACACAGAAATATATTAACTAAATATAGACTCAGTGATCATCCGCTGGCTATATAAGAGGTCGACATAAGAAGTCTCAGAGACTCCGACACGAGTCTCCGACTGCCTGGCTGACATCTCTTCTTGGATGAAAGATCATCACCTACAACTCAACCTGGCCAAGACTGAGCTTCTCGTCCTTCCTGCCACCCCGTCAGAACAGCCCCAGCTTACCATCCAACTTGGTCCATCTAAGATAACCCCATCGACTTCAGTCAGGAATCTTGGGGTAATCATGGATGATCAGCTGACTTTTAAGGATCACGTTACTAAAACAACTCGGTCATGCAGGTTTGCATTGTACAACATTAGAAAGATCAGACCGTTCTTAACAGAACATGCAACACAGCTTCTCGTCCAGGCACTTGTCATTTCTAGACTGGATTATTGTAATGCTCTTCTGGCCGGTCTCCCAGCCTGTGCCTTCAAACCTCTGCAAATGATCCAGAATGCTGCTGCACGCCTGGTCTTCAATGAGCCCAAGAGAGCACATGTCACACCTCTGCTCATCTCTCTGCACTGGCTCCCAGTAGCGGCACGCATTAAGTTCAAGGCACTGGTGCTTGCTTACAGAACAGCCACTAACACAGCACCCATCTACCTCAACTCTCTCTTACAGACCTACATCCCCTCCAGAAGTCTGCGGTCTGAAAACGAGCGGCGCCTCATTGTTCCTTCACAGAGAGGCATAAGATCCATCTCAAGGACATTTTCTTTCTCCGTTCCCGGCTGGTGGAACGATCTTCCTGTTTCCATCAGGACTGCTGGATCAATTTCACAATTCAAAAAACAGCTGAAGACCCACCTCTTCCATGAGCACTTAACTGTCTCATAATATAAAAAAATATAAAAAAAATCTACCTCTATTTTTCCTTTTCTAATGTTCTCTATATACTTGCTTATACTATCTTGACGTTGTATTTGAAACCTTGTATTACTAGCACCTCTCGTGAATATTGCTTACTTAGACGAATCGCTTGCTGTTTTCCTCAATTGTAAGTCGCTTTGGATAAAAGCGTCTGCCAAATGAATAAATGTAAATGTAAATGTAAGAAAACATGGCCACCCTAAAGAAGAACGTATGTGTAATGAATGTACATCAGGAGAAGTTGAGACAGAGGAACATTTCCTCCTTCATTGTAATAAATATACATCTCTAAGAGATTTACTATACTGTGAAATTCAACAGATTAATCCCAAATTTCAGTCACTTCAAGACAATGAAAAGATTAAAATCCTTCTTGGTGAAGGATCCACTGCCTCTATAGTAACACATTAAATATATAAATACCACAAACTCAGAGGAACTGAGTGAACACATCTACACAAACATCAATTTATTTCTAGATTGTTTAATACTTTCTAGTTTTTATTATTATTATAAACTATATTGTTTAATGCCTTCTAGTTTTTATTATTATTATTATTATTATGCTTTGTTTTTATTTGTTTTTGTTTTTTATTGTGAAATACTTTGGCAATATGTACTTTAGTATGTCATGCCAATAAAGCTATTTGAATTAGAAAATTTGAATTTGAGAGAGAGAGAATGTGTGTGTGTGTGTGTGTGTGTGTGTGTGTGTGTGTGTGTGTGTGTGTGTGTGTGTGTGTGTGTGTGTGTGTGTGTGTGTGTGTGTGTGTGTGTGTGTGTGTGTTGGGGAAATTAATAAGGAAACTCTTGGCTGAAGTTGATAAATAGCTGTTAAAACTCATTAGTGACACAGTGTGTGGACTTGGTTTTTATATCCCGGTGGGGACCTAAACCTGAATACACACCAACTCCTGGGGACTCGTGTCACTGTGGGGACTTAAATTTCGTGGGGAATTAAAATGTCCCCACAGTGACAGCACAAAAGCTTATACATAAACGTACATAAACATAATTTTTGAAAATCAAAAAATGCTAAATGTTTTCTATGATCTTTAGGTTTAGGGTAGGGAATAAAATATACAATTTTTACATTATAAAAATCATTACACCTATGGGCTGTCCCTATCGTCAAGCTCGCAGCATCCTTAAGGACTCCTCTCATCCCGCTCACAGACTGTTTTCTCTCCAGCCCTGGACTAGCAGACTGAAGAACAGTTTTTTTCCCAGAGCTGTCTCTTTATTGAACTCTACCCCTCACTGATCCCACTGCCCCTCATATACTACTACACTCTTCTCCCCCCCCTCACTGCACACTGGCTTCACTTGGTTATTTGCACTACTGGACAGTCTATACATAACATTTATGTTCATTTGCACTGCCAACTGCTCAATTACAGTACCGACTGTTTACATATGCATCTTGCACTCCTACACTTTAACTGAAATATGCAATAACTTCTTACTTAGATAGCTTCTGTCCATAATTTATTTGCACTACTCTATATCCATTGCACTGCTGCTCACCATAGCCTAACCTATTGTATACATCCACCTGTAAATATCTGTTTATAGTAATAGACATCTGTATATTATGTTCATAGTATATATCCATCTGTAAATCTCTGTTTATAGTAATAGACGTCTGTATATTATGTTCATAGTACATATCCATCTATAAATCTCTGTCTATAGTAATAGACGTCTGTATATTATGTTCAAAGTATATATCCATCTGTAAATCTCTGTTTATAGTAATAGACATCTGTATATTATGTTCATAGTACATATCCATCTGTAAATCTCTGTTTATAGTAATAGACGTCTGTATATTATGTTCATAGTACATATCCATCTATAAATCTCTGTTTATAGTAATAGACATCTGTATATTATGTTCATAGTACATATCCATTTGTAAATCTCTGTTTATAGTAATAGACGTCTGTATATTATGTTCATAGTACATATCCATCTGTAAATCTCTGTTTATTGTAATAGACGTCTGTATATTATGTTCATAGTACATATCCATCTGTAAATCTCTGTTTATAGTAGTAGACATCTGTATATTATGTTCATAGTACATATCCATCTGTAAATCTCTGTTTATAGTAGTAGACATCTGTATATTATGTTCATAGTACATATCCATCTGTAAATCTCTGTTTATTGTAATAGACGTCTGTATATTATGTTCATAGTACATATCCATCTGTAAATCTCTGTTTATTGTAATAGACGTCTGTATATTATGTTCATAGTACATATCCATCTGTAAATCTCTGTTTATTGTAATAGACGTCTGTATATTATGTTCATAGTACATATCCATCTATAAATCTCTGTCTATAGTAATAGACGTCTGTATATTATGTTCAAAGTATATATCCATCTGTAAATCTCTGTTTATAGTAATAGACATCTGTATATTATGTTCATAGTACATATCCATCTGTAAATCTCTGTTTATAGTAGTAGACATCTGTATATTATGTTCATAGTACATATCCATCTGTAAATCTCTGTTTATAGTAATAGACGTCTGTATATTATGTTCATAGTACATATCCATCTGTAAATCTCTGTTTATTGTAATAGACGTCTGTATATTATGTTCATAGTACATATCCATCTATAAATCTCTGTCTATAGTAATAGACGTCTGTATATTATGTTCAAAGTATATATCCATCTGTAAATCTCTGTTTATAGTAATAGACATCTGTATATTATGTTCATAGTACATATCCATCTGTAAATCTCTGTTTATAGTAGTAGACATCTGTATATTATGTTCATAGTACATATCCATCTGTAAATCTCTGTTTATAGTAATAGACGTCTGTATATTATGTTCATAGTACATATCCATCTATAAATCTCTGTTTATAGTAATAGACGTCTGTATATTATGTTCATAGTACATATCCATCTGTAAATCTCTGTTTATAGTAGTAGACATCTGTATATTATGTTCATAGTACATATCCATCTGTAAATCTCTGTTTATAGTAGTAGACATCTGTATATTATGTTCATAGTACATATCCATCTGTAAATCTCTGTTTATTGTAATAGACATCTGTATATTATGTTCATAGTACATATCCATCTGTAAATCTCTGTTTATTGTAATAGACGTCTGTATATTATGTTCATAGTACATATCCATCTGTAAATCTCTGTTTATTGTAATAGACGTCTGTATATTATGTTCATAGTACATATCCATCTGTAAATCTCTGTTTATTGTAATAGACGTCTGTATATTATGTTCATAGTACATATCCATCTGTAAATCTCTGTTTATTGTAATAGACATCTGTATATTATGTTCATAGTACATATCCATCTGTAAATCTCTGTTTATTGTAATAGACGTCTGTATATTATGTTCATAGTACATATCCATCTGTAAATCTCTGTTTATAGTAATAGACGTCTGTATATTATGTTCATAGTACATATCCATCTGTAAATCTCTGTTTATAGTAATAGACGTCTGTATATTATGTTCATAGTACATATCCATCTGTAAATCTCTGTTTATTGTAATAGACGTCTGTATATTATGTTCATAGTACATATCCATCTATAAATCTCTGTCTATAGCAATAGACGTCTGTATATTATGTTCATAGTACATATCCATCTATAAATCTCTGTCTATAGCAATAGACGTCTGTATATTATGTTCATAGTACATATCCATCTATAAATCTCTGTCTATAGTAATAGACATCTGTATATTATGTTCATAGTACATATCCATCTATAAATCTCTGTCTATAGTAATAGACATCTGTATATCATGATCATAGTATATATCCATCTGTAAATCTCTGTCTATAGTAATAGACATCTGTATATTATGTTCATAGTATATATCCATCTGTTAATTTCTGTCTATAGTTAGAGACATCTGTAAATCATGGTCATAGTACATTTCCATCTGTAAATTACTTCTGTAATATTTATTTATGTAATTTATGCAACCGCTGTATATCCTGCACTTGCTGCTATTGCACTTCTGGTTAGACCTAAACTGCATTTTGTTGCCTTGTACTTGTACATGTGTAATGACAATAAAGTTGAATCTAATCTAATCTAATCTAGATGTAACAATCTCGTCCTGCCCCGTGTATTTGTCTGTATTTTCCAGACCTTTAATTTTGAAAGACTACATGTTTCATGTTTGAGAGTGTATTTAGATGTCTCTTGTTTTCAGTTCTTGATCCGGTCTTGATGTAAGTTTTGCACTTTGTATACCTGTTTTGTTTGGATATTTGAACCTGTTATTGGAATATACTCTACTGTTTTTGCCTGGATATTTGCACTTGTTATTGGAATATACTCCCTTGCTTTTGCTTGGATATTTGCACCTGTTTTTGGAATATACTCTCCTGTTTTTGCCTGGATATTTGCACCTGTTATTGGAATATACTCCCTTGCTTTTGCTTGGATATTTGCACCTGTTTTTGGAATATACTCTCCTGTTTTTGCCTGGATATTTGCACCTGTTATTGGAATATACTCTCCTGTTTATGCCTGGATATTTGCACCTGTTATTGGAATATACTTCCTTGCTTTTGCTTGGATATTTGCACCTGTTTTTGGAATATACTCCCTTGCTTTTGCTTGGATATTTGCACCTGTTTGTGGAATATACTCCCTTGCTTTTGCTTGGATATTTGCACCTGTTTTTGGAATATACTCCCTTGCTTTTGCTTGGATATTTGCACCTGTTTTTGGAATATACTCTCCTGTTTTTGCCTGGATATTTGCACCTGTTATTGGAATATACTCCCTTGCTTTTGCTTGGATATTTGCACCTGTTTTTGGAATATACTCTCCTGTTTTTGCCTGGATATTTGCACCTGTTATTGGAATATACTCTCCTGTTTATGCCTGGATATTTGCACCTGTTATTGGAATATACTTCCTTGCTTTTGCTTGGATATTTGCACCTGTTTTTGGAATATACTCCCTTGCTTTTACTTGGATATTTGCACCTGTTTTTGGAATATACTCCTTTGCTTTTGCTTGGATATTTGCACCTGTTTTTGGAATATACTCCCTTGCTTTTGCTTGGATATTTGCACCTGTTTTTGGAATATACTCCCTTGCTTTTGCTTGGATATGTGCACCTGTTTTTGGAATATACTCCCTTGCTTTTGCTTGGATATTTGCACCTGTTTTTGGAATATACTCCCTTGCTTTTGCTTGGATATTTGCACCTGTTTTTGGAATATACTCCCTTGTTTTTGCCTGGATATTTGTACTTGTCATTGGAGATATTGACGATTAAATCTACTATTTCTCACTAACCCTGTGGTGTGCTCTTCTGCCCGAGACCTGCCTTTGTGTTACAATGGAGAGCGCGTGCGTGGTGATAATAATAATGAGAATAACTGTATTAATCATATTCAGTAGAACCGCACTGGTTTTCAGGCTGTGCTGGTTCACCATTACAGAGATGATGTTGTAAATGTTTTTCAGCAGGTGTGCATAAATAAATACAGTATTAAAATAATCTCGACCCTATCTCTAACATCTGCTTAATTTACTTGTGTAATAACTGTCTACAATCCCAGCATGCATCAATGGATTCTTCATCATGAGAACACCAAATGTACAGTATTTGTTGTTAAGCATGTTTTTAATAAGTATAAAAAACTACAAAACTAAAATAATTTAGTGTATTAGTAAAACTAAAATAAACAAAATACACATTTTTTTGGTTTATTTACACCATTTACTGTTTTGACACTGAATGCAATAATTAAATAAAATGTAAGTCAGTTTACATTTGCGCATTTGGCAGATGTCCAAAGCGACTTTATATTATACATTTGTATGAGTGTGTGCAATCCCTGGGATTGAACCAATGACCTTTGCGTTGCTAGCGCTATGCTCTAACCACTGAGCTACAGGAAAGTTTAGTGCAGCAGGTGTACGTTGAGAGTCGTGTCTGAAAGGAACACAATTAGCATGTGAAGCTGACAGATGGACGAGTGATGGAGAGAAAAGTCAGACCAGCGGACAGATGCAGCACACACTCCATCAATTAACCAGACTATCATCTGTGTGTCTGTTTCCATCTGCTGTTACGAATGTGAGCTCTACTTCAGAACACAGCCAGCAGATTTACTTTCTGCTTTCTACATAGACCGCTGACTTCTGAGGAAATAGGACCTCGTCTGTGATTTGTGTCACAATAAACACTGGAATCAAACACACCTGAAGCAGCTTAACAAGATCTTCAGGATCACTACAAATTTCACAGCAGGTGTGTTGGAGCTGGTTTGAAGGATTCTCCAGCCCTGATTATTCTCCATACTTTATTGTTTTATTTCATTATTTCCCTGATGTCTACTTTCAGCATCACAAAAGCTTTTTGACTATCTGCACAACAAGATTTTGCACAGATTCTGCACAGATTGACCGGCCAGGTACTGGAATCGGCAGATTTTCCACATGATCGGCCCGAACCGTTGACCGGCCGGACAGTCTCATGTCTTGTCGATTCCAAGCCGATCCTTTTGTTGCCAGCGACACATGCAATAACGCCACAGTCAGTATGTTCAAAGTCGCAAGTAAACATGATGTAAACGTGCCTGTATGCAGCCCGTCTCTCACAGCTTGTTTATTTTGCATCTGACTCCATCACACACACGGCCTTATAGCATAAGTCAAGTGTTTTAAATATATATTACCTGATGTGGCTTCAGGTCGAGAGATATTGTGGTATTCTGCACAGTGATAAAGTCAATGTCGAATTAACATTGCATTAGAAAATGTGTAGGAGGATGGCACGTGGTGTCCACAGGTTCTCTCAGGAGGATTCGATTCAATTCAATTTTATTTATATAGCGCTTTTCACAATGAGTATTGTTGCAAAGCAGCTTTACAGGAGAAAGCAACAGAAAAAACATAAGAAAGGTAAAAATTACCAAACCTTTAAATTAATTTAATAAAATAAAATAACTATAAAAGCAGTCTTCCAGTGAACAAGCCGACACAGTCCTGTGACGAGGAACCCAAACTCCAATGATAAATATATGGAGAAAAAAACCTCGGGAGAAACCAGTCTCAGTCTGGAGGGCCAGTTCTCCTCTGACGTGTCACAGCTGTACTCAGTGACTTTGATTAATGGTTATTGAGTAAATGTTTAAGATGATCAGAGAGAGCTTAGTAAAAGTAATAATAGATTTTGTTAAATCTGTTATAAGGAACTTTATAAGCAGGAACGGAACTGTGATGGCATAATGTAACTGAGTGCAGCTGTAACTTCAAACTGCTGTCATGTGATGTAAGTTTAGCATTTAATACTAAGCATTGTAAATACTGTTAGCATTAATATGACAACAAGTAGTCTGTCTTTGATCTTGGTTGGTGATGGGGTTGCATGAGCTGGAGCTGGGATGGTCAGTCAGACAGAAGGTTATCGCAGGAGGGTAGAACCGGATGTTTGACTGGTGCTGCTGTAACCTCTAGTTAGGGATCACATAAGGCGTTCGTCCGGAATCTCATCTATCTGGACCTGGCATAATCTCTCCCTACCTCGATGGGCATCCCGAGGAGGGGGAGAGAAGACACTCAATTAGCGTAGCTGCTGTTCTTAATATTTTATTTGGTTTACAATTCAAGCATTATGTGAAAGCTTGGCTTAAAAAATATGTCTTTAATTTTTATTTAAATTGGGAGACTGTGTCAGACCCCCGAACAGTAACAGGAAGGCTATTCCAGAGTTTAGGCGCAATGTATGAAAAGGCTCTACCCCTTTGGTTGCAACCCGGTCTCATACAAAAACGTTCCCTGACTACGTTGGTCCAAAGTGCAAAACGTAGTGGCGTTACCATAATGGCCCTTGAATTGTATAACTGTTACATTTTTTTTTGCCTATTCTGTTGGGTCCAAGTCACGTGACTTTTAAGATTCCGGCCGTGAGAACAAAAAACATGGCGGACATTTCTCTCATTTTTAGTGAAAAATATCTATATTTTGAGTTAGTTTCTGCATAAAAATAAGTTTTGATTACATTTCTAGCGAGAAATATATATTGTATTTTCATAATATTCACTCAGTGAATGTACATAATCACTCGCTTGCTCGTTGTTGCGAAGAGTTTTCAGATCTCGCCAGAATAACGTGAAACAGCAACGTTCGCCTAGCCCACGGATCAACACATTAATCCGTGGCAGCGGGAGAAACTAACGTTGACAAAGTGAAGAGTTACAAAAAAGAAGTAGTACTTTTAGCTTGGAATCATTGTTAGTCCAAGAATATGGACTGTCGTGTTATTTGTGGTATTACTCCTCGATCACGATATTTCAATAAACATCCAGGCAGTGTTCCACTGATGACGTTTCTTATGACATATTCAGTGCTGCCACCACGTGTCTGGTCGTAGTAATAACTTATTTGTGGTGTATGATCAAGTTTTTCTCTGCATGGAGGTTAATTAATTGTATATATATTATTTGAAGTATGCAATATCTATCTATCTATCTATCTATCTATCTATCTATCTATCTATCTATCTATCTATCTATCTATCTATCTATCTATCTATCTATCTATCTATCTATCTGTGAAGGAGAGAGAAGATCTGTCAAGCTTTTGAAAACACAGCATGTGTTCTCTGGTTTGCTACAAAGTGGGAGTCTTTCAGGCTTTTGAATTTTTTTAATATACTGTAAACAACATACACATAGCTTATAGAAACAAAACAACGAGATTGAGTTGGGATTGAACATTTCCTTAATTCGTGGTGTCCTCCTCCGTCACCCACTGTGGCAGCCAAGTTTTCCCACTGTAATAAAAAGAGATTGTTATTAATTTAGGTCTTTACATCAGCATGAATTAAATTCAAAACAAACATGACAAGGTTAAGGGCAATGAGGAACAGCAAGCCACCCCTTCCTTCAGTAGGTTTATAAACTTACAGTAACCTGATAACAGTAAATTACAGTAATATTCTGGTTAAGGTTTGAATATGCATTACCTACGGTGTAGCCGTTTCTTTGAAATCATATACCTCTGCTCTGAAGGTATCCTTTGTAAAATACCTTTTAAAATGTCATGAAAGACCTCCCAAGTCTTTGGACTTTTGTAAATGCCTTTAACCAATGTGTGTTACTTTATCATCCCAATGTCAACATCTAAATAAAATTCAATGTAAAGAAAAAGGAAATCCTTGCTCAGAATAAATTGGTAATTATGTCCAACATATTTCTCTCAATTATGGCAATCAGGTTTATCTGCCTTAAAGGTCCCATGGCATGGATTATTTCATTATTTTATGTTTCCTGGGGTGCCCTTATAATGTTAGTATGTTTTTTTTAGTTAAAAAATGGTCATAATTTATAAATAAAAGTCATTTTTCCTAGCCTGATTTTAGCCTCTGATTTGAATGCTCTGTTTGAAGGGGCATGTCTGCTGTGAGACCACATTGTAAATGCCCACTCCTGTGAATGGCTGACATGCTTGCATATGAAATAGCCAGCATTAGATGTGGAACTCTCTTGAAAAGTGCCCAGGGACACTTCGACACACTGAGCCACAACCACCCACAAATACAAGCCAAGGTTATTACTTTAAGTTTTGAAGTACTAAGAATTAGGCTATTCCAATCAAAACTATGATAAATTGTACATACCAGAGTGAACAGGGCTCCCATTCCACCAACTTCATTTGGATCCCCTGAAAAAACATCAAAGTTAGGGGGTTAAGGGGTATCCAGTTGGGGTGCTGCAATTCCACTGAGTACATCTAATGTTTTGTTCACACCAGGTGCGAATTGCTCGGTAATCGCGAGTGATTTACATGTTAAGTCAATGCAAAGACGCGCACAGGCATCCTGCTCTAGTAGTGACGTGTATATGACGTGGCAAATTTATCAGCTATGGAGGACAAGATTATCGTTGCAGTGTGTGCAACTCACATCTCCGAATTTGTGCAAACAAATTTTTGCAAAGATGCCCTCTTTATTAACCGACTGCAGATGTGCACTTTAAACACATACATTATCGCCTGAAAACCTCTTAAAACTAAATTTTGTGACCAAATAAGTGCAATATTATACACTTTAGGCAAAGCTCCACTGCCGTTGCTGGGCCCCGCTATGATGACGCGAATTCGCACCGCGCCTTGTGTTTACACACACGCAAATGAAGTGGGTGAACTTAAAATTTTCATGCGTCCATAATATTTCGCGCAATTCGCACCTGGTGTGAACACAACATAAGACTTTTAATTATTGTAAAGCTAACCTTCTGCATTTTGCAGCGGATCACCCTCTTCACTGGGTAGTAAAGTTCCCCTTCTAAGATCCCATGGTTACATTCTAAAAGAGCAAAAAAAGTACATGAGTTTGACCTCATACATCTTCATCAATTAATTACAAAATTATTTTGACAGGCAACACATGATATATTTATAACATAAGTATATCTGGCTAAGGCAAAAGAATCACTGTATTTAAAGTCTGATTTGAAATGGTGAAATGTAAATCTAGGAAAGCTTAATAACCTTTAGGTGATTTTTTCCCCCTCAGTTTCTTCCTTGTAGACATGTCTGAGGCTGTAGAATTCTTCTGCTTCTTTTTACTGTTTGCAGACATATCTGTTGAGATTAAGGAAATGTATCTATGAAGAGCTGTTATTACAATGAATACTGGTCTAAATACCTTTATTCCAATAACAAATATATAATATCACATTACAATTGGAAAAATATAGATTGTATTGAAATACATATTGAAATACATGGAAATTGTTTAACCATATGCTGTTTGGTCACTTCTTCGCTCTACCAAGGGTTATAGACTACAATATGTACACACAGGTGACAAATTGAAGGAAAAGCCTGGAAGATGAGGGGAAAAACAATGAATGTAGTTCCTCCTACACATATTACCTTTATCCTATAACCTCAATATTGATGGGAGACGTATCTTCCAGACTGATAATGCTTCAATTCACAGAGCACAGTGTCTCACAGAATGATTTACTAAGTATGAAGATTGTGTCAATCTGATTCAATGGGTTTTACAAACCCCATTTTCAATGAAGCTGGGTCAACTGTAAAACGAAAATAAAAACATAATACACCTATTTGTATACGCCTAATTTATAAGTGTATAAACACATATAAACAAACTGAGAAATAAGAAACTGATTACGATGACAGAAATCCACGCTCCCCACAGAATATGAAAGCTTGCTAAGCTGCACCATATTTTGAGTTGATTATCATTTATTATTGCATGGCAGGGTTAAATTCTAATGTAGAATGCGGTTTGTTATTTCTTGATAACAGACCACTGCTAAGTATAACACACCGTTTCCATGGACACTGTGTTCCACATTTACATTTATTCATTTGGCAGATGCTTTTATCCAAAGCGACTTAGTAGTGTACAGTGGCACATCACTGCAGAGCAATCAAGGGTAAGGTGAGTCATTTTCTGTTGGTACTGAGATTTGAACCTGCAATACAATCGTTTTAAAATTGTGTCAAATTATTGATTTATTTGGTAGGTAGCCATTTAATAAGCAGGATAATGTATAGCGATGCAGTTGTTATAGCGAATACAACCCCTTCAAGCTGATTAAAGTCCCGATCAGCCTGTCGTGGTTGTATTCGCTATAACAACCGCCTCGCTATACATTATCCCTTACTTAACAGAAACCAGCATAGGACGGGAATTGTTACAGCCATGTATTTTTATGTGTGTGTGCACATTCTGAGCTTGTCCATATACACAGTAGACTGAAGTGAATTCTATACAGCTAAAAATGAGGCACCAAACACCTACAGCATACTAAGGATGTGCAACAGTGCTCTCCATCATCATCAGTTCCTTCATAGATTGAAGCTGTTCTGGTGGCACATTGATACCACCTCAATAATTCACTTACCAAAAGTTTGTTTTTGCTTCAGCATCTGTCAATCATCCTGTCAGAATTTTGAAACGTTATATTTCCCTTTAGTAATATTTGAAAGGCAAGTTATCCAGACCTACATATTACAGTAGTTACTGGTATAACACCTCAGAAGTCACCTCACACTAATCAGTCAATTGTATTATTTTTTCAAATTTAAATACATTTCCTTATTTAGAGTATTATTTCAGTTTAAGAAGGAGAGACAGATTAAATGTTTAACATGGTTATCATGTATACCATGATTAAACAACATATGAAAAACAAACACGACTAGCAATTGAATCATGATTTATATGCTATTTGAAAGTATCAGCAGAACTTACCACGTTTCTGCTGAGGTGGTTCTGTGATGGGTAGGATGGGAGGACTGGTGGTGGACTGGATGGGAGGAGGACTGGTGGTGGGCTTGATGGGAGGAGGACTGGTGGTGGGCTTGATGGGAGGAGGACTGGTGGTGGACTGGATGGGAGGAGGACTGGTGGTGGGCTTGATGGGAGGAGGACTGGTGGTGGGCTTGATGGGAGGAGGACTGGTGGTGGACTGGATGGGAGGAGGACTGGTGGTGGGCTTGATGGGAGGAGGACTGGTGGTGGACTGGATGGGAGGAGGACTGGTGGTGGGCTTGATGGGAGGAGGACTGGTGGTGGACTGGATGGGAGGAGGACTGGTGGTGGACTGGATGGAAGGAGGACTGGTGGTGGACTGGATGGAAGGAGGACTGGTGGTGGACTGGATGGAAGGAGGACTGGTGGTGGACTGGATGGGAGAAGGACTGGTGGACTGGATGGGAGGAGGACTGGTGGTGGACTGGATGGGAGGAGGACTGGTGGTGGACTGGATGGAAGGAGGACTGGTGGTGGACTGGATGGGAGAAGGACTGGTGGACTGGATGGGAGGAGGACTGGTGGTGGACTGGATGGGAGGAGGACTGGTGGTGGACTGGATGGGAGGAGGACTGGTGGTGGACTGGATGGGAGGACTGGTGGTGGACTGGATGGGAGGACTGGTGGTGGGCTGCTGGTTAGTACAACCTAAATGGTACCAAAAGAGGAAATTATTCACCTCCTGTAATAAGAACAAATGTCCCCTTTTTTTCTAGCAGGGACTGTGCTCCATAAGGAAACATCAAGTACATTTGTCTTTTGTATTCTTCTGTCTATAAATGCTGCCCTATGTACTCTACGCTCTCTGTAGAACTGAGGCGAGGCTGATTTTGTACTCTGGTGCAAATTGTAGGATCTCATTATCTCATGTGAAGTGGAGATATGTGTTTATAGTTTTTTGAAGTTGAATTGAGCAATGCCTCTTGCTGTTGACTCTTTTGCTATGTATGGCAGACAATCAGTGAGCTATGTGGCTCACTGACTAGTAAAAGAAACTAGGTCTGCAAACAACTGTTATTTTCATAATCTGTGAACTTTTTTTTTCAATGAATCGATTAGTTGTTTGGTCCATAAACCATCAGAACATAAAAAAAAATGCTGACCAGTGTTTTCCAAAGTCAAAGATGATGAGTAACCGCTTCACTTCCGCTTGTATTACTCCACGCTATGCTTCATTGTTTTAAAAAGACCTGCCCGGTAAGATTAACTTTGCTGGTCTAGTAGTTCGCCATTTCTAACTAACAGCTAACATGTTTCTGATTTATCTATAAACTTGTGCCGTCGAACTGTTGTATAGATGCAATATCGCAACTCGAGTGATATTGCATTAATATATAGTGTACATTTACTTTTATGTTGACTGTGGAGTAAGATTTTAAATAATCGTACACACTTACTATTAATTAACAGTTCAAAGAGAGCCTTCATCCTGTCAAGGCATTTTTCAGGATGGTCTGACAGCTGCCATTTTGGCTGAAGGACTTGTGCCGACCAGGTTTTCTGCTTCTTTGTTTTCTTTCCAATGAAGACTATGGCCTTGTACCCCAATGTGTTTAACTTTTCAACCTGAAAATAAAGATATATATTATATAATATATACAGAAATATAAGCAATTATAAATGTCTTAAACATTGTGGGCTACAGACGTTAAACACATACCAAGACAGATGCCTCATCAATAACATGAGAGGTGGTTTGGTTTTTGTTTTGGTTTTTTAACCACGTCTCCTTTCTGTCCTCAAATTTCTTAAGTTTTTTTGCCAGTCTTTGCTTTCTTGGCTGTACTGCCTGGCAATATTTGCAGGTCTTGGTGGCCACACCAATAGCTGCTTTGCAGCCCACACAGGATGTTATTGTTGACCCTCGTGGCATCTTAAAAATGGAATATAAAACAATCAACATTTAATAAACAGAGACAATGGAACTGACTTATTTAAGTGTTACATTACAAATGTTGGTAATTTGACCTAATTTTAGCAGTATTTTATTTTACCAGTAGGCTAGTGTCAAATATCAACACTTCATGTGTTTCATATCTTTAAACGCGATACAGCACGAGATGTCGTTAATATCGATGTAGTTTATTTTGCGTTTAAATGACTATACATTTCTGCCCTTGAGCCTCCAATTCGTTGTAATGACCTGTCTGTCAGCTGTTGCAATGCATTGTGGGATTTGTAGTATGAGTGACTGGTGGGCGTGCGATTTACCCAAGGCCATTATTAAATAGACGTATAAAACACAGCACAGCCCTACTACACGGTATTACTACAGTTAAAACCAAAAAAAACATGGTTGCTGTAGTAAAACCATATTTACCACAAAATAACCACAGTTTTGATACCATGGTTTTTGAAAACTATAGTTAAACCATGATTGCAGTAGTAAAACAATAATTCCTATCTCATTTTTATTCTGCTGCAGTGACATGTGAATTTGGAATCAATAAAGTTTTGAATTTATATCATTCTGACCTCGATTAGCACATTGCCGCCAACTGCAGCTAACGTTACATGCGGTGGCTAATATAATGCTGAATAAACCCCTATGTCATTGTACACATCCCTATAAATTCATGGTGATAAACAAATTAATGAATGATGGCGTAGACAGCGCTAACTAACTTTATTATTTTCAGGTTCCGTTAGCATATGTTGATATAACTAAGTGTATTCATTACCTACCTTTGAGGATGTACAGTAATGGTGGGTGGCGGCGAGAGCGGACACCCCATCACTCACTTGTCAATCTGCTGACCTCTGTGCCTCTGTGATAGGGCAACCCACGTGTCAATCAATGACCTCTCGCAGCTACGTTGCCCACACGTAAAAACGTGATGCCAATTTTGTCACACTGTTTACATTTCCCAACTTTGTGCTTAAGTCATTAGGTGGTCTTAAATTTTTGTTAAAAAGTAATTTTTCCATCGATAAACTTCCAGTAAAAACTTGCAAGATTTCATCAACAAGCTCTCCTGGCATGGACATTGGCATATAAACATAATTTTTCCTCTAGAAGATACTACATTTGGAATAATAGAGACATTTTATATAAACACAAATCCTTTTTTTCAATATATGGTTTGACAATAACATAGTACTGGTTACGCAGTTGATGAATAGTAATGGAGACTTATTATCTTACACAGAGGTAGCTTGGAGAATAGTTGATACATTTTTTGTGAACAGCAAAGTAAAGGAAGTTTTTTATAAAATAATGCACAGAATGTACCCTGTTAAACATGTACTGGAACGTTTCAAATTAAACATTGAATATTCATGTGAATTCTGTAATCAAGAAAGGGAAACAATTTTTCATTTATTTTTTCATTGTATTTATACTACAATATTTTGGATAGATGTAGGGAATTTCATTGAAAGAAAACTTGATATAATTATTAAACTTGGTGGGTCGGATATAATGTTATATGTTAATGACCGTGAGATAGAAAAGGATAAAGCATACCTTATTCAACTAATAGTTATAATGGGAAAGTTTCATATTCACAAAGGTGTTCTGGTGATAAACCTAATTTTTTAAAACTCATTAATGAATTTAAACAATATTGCGGTATGTTACATGATTGTAAAAATGGGAAAGGCTTGTAAAACTTCAAAATTATCCCCCTCCTGTCAGGGCCTGCTGTTAATGTGTGTGTGTGTGTGTGTGTGTGTGTGTGTGTGTGTGTAATAATGATCCAAATGAGGATTGTTTGAAAATTATTTTTATCTTTATGATGTTGGAGGGTTTTATGCCAGGATGACCTAACACAGTCATTCAAATCATTTATATCTGCCACAGCAAATAGGCTACACAATGCATCTAATGTTATAGTTAGATTTAAGGCATGGTTAACTAGTATATAACTCTCATACTACACACAATCGCACACGTTTGTTTTTATATACTAGTGAGGACACTCCATAGACTTCCGTTGATTTCATATCAGGCTAATGATATATTCTATCCCCTAACCCTACACCTAAACCTAATAATCACACAAACATGTGCAACACATTAGATTTACACACAAACACTATTTGACCAAATTATGAGCCTTTAAACTTAGTGGGGACCAGCAAAATGTCCCCACAAGTAGGTCTTGATAATAGGCTGTAGGTCTTGATAATATTTTCATATAACTGGGGACATTTGGACCTCACAGATATAGCTAAACCTGTACACACGCACGCACGCACGCACACACACACACACACACACACACACAGGTTAGGGTTAACCTAACACACACTTAAAGCCCTCAAAGTGCTCTCTGAACCAAAGCCTGTCCGAAATGTGAAAAAATAAAACTTTGTCATAGAGCTTAACCAAATACATCACTGGAAAGGTCTTGACCTGGAGAGTAACATATATCAATCTGAAGGTTCAATATTATTACTGCTTTGAGATATTGACCTTTGAACCTTAACCACAGGACCCCTGCCTTAGAATATAGGCCTAATACTACAGACTTACTTTGAAGGAACAATTCACACAATGAGATTAAACAGTAAACTGACTTAAATGAAAACTATTCATGAATCAAACAAAAGAGACATGATTAAAGTTGAAACAACATTTTACTTTACTGGGTGAATTTAATAAAGTTCAAAATAAAGACTACATATCTTCAGATAGGTGTGTGCGTGCGTGTGTGAGAGAGTGCGTGTGAGTGTATGTATGTGTGTGCGCGTGTGTGAGTGAGAGAGAGAGAGAGAGAGAGAGAGAGTGAGAGAGAGTAATATATAATATACTATTATGTGGAAACATAAGCGGGAACAGCACACTGTTGGAGAGAGTAACAATACAATAGGCTATGTAAACTGCAGTAGGTACAATATATACAAACTGTAGTGAAGCTATGTAGGGATGCGCAATACATTTCGACCAAAAATGTAATGCTAAAAAAAGATAAAGGTAATTTGTCATGTTTGACAGTTGTAAATCACCAGTGATTGGGTTGGGGCAGAGGGTGGGGCCTAATGGGCTAACATAATGGGTTTTTACAATTTGCAGTACATGCTCTAAAACACAAAGAAAGCATACAACAGCAGTAAAATAACCTCAGGTTTCACATACAAGTTATTACAGCACTGACGTTTGGGTTCAACACAATGTGAAGACACACATCATCTCCCTAATAACTACTCTCCCAGTTCCTCATCAGTTGAGGAAGTATTCTCTGAGTCTTCCTCTTCAGAAAAGTCATCTATGGGCAATGTTTGCAGTCCAAGAATACTTTTGTATGTTGTGCGTGCTGTAGCCATTTGTGCTTCAACTTCATGCAATCTTCTCTTTAGCACACACAGTAGTCCCTCACGTCCTTTCTCCATTAAGCCCTCTGTACTGCCTGAGAATGTGACATTAAAATATAAAGAAATGAGCCAATGGTTACCAGAGAAGCAAATAGAAGAAAGAGACTTACTATGTATTGTCCTTACATTTCCCATTGGTGTCTTCAGTGAGCTGAAAGGTAAACTCTTCAATCAGTCCAGCAACACTCCTCATGTACTCCATGTGCTGCTTGACTTCGCGAACCACAATAAATTCTTCTTCTTTCAGTCTAGCCAGCAGCATTACCTTGTCAAAAAACATTTTTTTCCGCTCCATATCACCATGACCTGCAATATATTACATCAAAGTGTTATCTTACAGCCTTCTATAAAAATATTGTGACAGAAGATATTTTGCATGCTGTACTACTACAATTGAGAAATAAACCGTGACAGGATGAGATAGAACATCAGCGCTTCGTGAAGGGGTTCGAACACATCTATTTACAAATTACTGCATTCTTTTTTTTGCATATTGTCCAGTGTCTTTTGTTTTTTACATCGGATTCCATATTTACATCAAGATGTATGCATCAAACCATTTGTATTCAGTGCATTTCAGAGGAAGTACTTACATTCCCATGGCCAGGAATAGTTGTCCACAGCCAGGAGTTCATTGGGAGGAGGCAGTTTTTCAACTTCCCCCACAGTAGCATTGTGGTCATTGATGGCAACTTCCAAGGCTTTCTTCTCAACAGCAATCTTTCTTCTCAGTTGATGCCTTCGTTTGTTCCCCCCTATATTGAGAAACACAAAATGAGTGTGCATTCACACGATGACTACTCAAAAGCACCATACAAAATAAGACATCACAATATGCGTGTATGTGTTATGATTATTGTGACAGATGTTGTGTGATAATTATTGCATCACAAGTTTCATAATCATTTGAAAAATTGTGAAAACAATTATTTTTTTCAGAATCTATTTTAAACAATCATTTTTTTTAAATAGAAGACAAGATTTTGTAGGTCTACTATGCAGAAATATTGTAAATATTTGGATATTGCAATCAACCTTAATATGATTTTGACCGTTTTTCAGTATGCTGCCCTGACTTGTAGTAAACCTACTTCAAAAGATGTTTTTTTAAAATATTTTTATTTTGCTATTTTTACTATGTATAAATCAGTAGTGAATTCATTATTTCACAAATCTGCATTACTAGCGGCCTTTTCTGCTCTCACCAGACTGACGATACAGCTGAAATTTTCGCTGTTTGATGCCCAAATATAGCCCCTCGATGGTCCTCTGCAGGTCATTTTGGATTGTTGCTCCTTTGGACGACAACAAACAAATTAATTATTGCAATTTCAGTTTACAATCAGCCTCTTTTCAGATCCCCTGTACAAGAGCAGAGCCAATGATTCTTAAAATATCCCATCAAATAATTTTTTCAAAGTACCTGTGGTCCACTGCTGAACATCAGACACCCACTGCTGGACTGTGTCTTGCTGTAGAGATAACTCAGCTGTGAGTTTCTCCAGGTCCTTTGTTGCCTCTGCAATCCTTTGTACAGTCTGTCCGAAAGAAATATCCGTGTTAACAAATGCTGAGACACAATTTAAAAACAAAAATGTTATTATACATATTTTCCTAGTTAGTACTGTTGTGGAAAATCAGTCTTTTATTGCAGAAAAAAATCTCACGAACAAGGAGGTTCCAGGTGTCAAGGAGTTAACTTTATTGTTCGAGCCACAAAGTGAGATGTGTTCAAAAACATCTGAAGATACAGTCTTTTGCATCCCATATTTATAGTCAAACTTGGAGAGGTGTTTCCAAAATGAGACCAATAAAGTATTTTCCCGTTATCTCTTATTTTAATTAGCCAACCCTTCATCTCTCCACCACAATTATGTCATGACTTATTGGTCATCATGACCTTCATGTTTCCTCCTTTTTCCCCTCCTTCTCTCATCTTTTAACTGTGGCCAACTTTGTGGACTTGTTCACTGTGCTGTATCAGCATATAAGATTGTAGTCATAGTAACGGGTCGGAAAGTGCCTAGATTTGGCCATTCGGTTGGGGCCGGAAAGTGCCCCATTAAAACATCAAAAACACAGCTGTGCAGGGTGCTTCTCTAAGTCTCATACAAGTGTGTTCAAAAAGAAGAGTAATGCACAATGAATGATGATTAAAAACAAAGACATATCATGAAATTTCTCTATCACAGAGCCTACATATACTTCTTAAATGTGTTCTTACCAAGTATGAGTTTTGTATATAATGGTGGATATTAAATGTGTTCAAATAGTGTGTTTCAATATGCTTTTGTGCTCAAAAATTTTCAATAGTACCTTGATGTATCTTTTGGCCAGTGTCCGGTCAAGGTTTTCTGCCTTTCGCTTGTTCCAGCCACTTGCCTGAATTGTTAGCATGTCTGTGCGAACTAAACACACAATGTATGTGCAGTAATTTAGGTTCACAGTGAGGACCACAAGTCAGATACTACATTGATCATTCTCTAATACTGTCACATAAACCTGAAAATAATCATACACTTAATTAACGTATCAGAAATTAAATTATTATAAAGAGAATCCTGATTAGTGTAAAAGTGCTGACTAGACAGTTGTTTTCTAAGGGAGCACATATGCATGGAACTCTAAAATCCAAAGGCCGAGCATCAGTTTTTAAACCCGTTGGTCTCAAATTGGACACAACTATACAAGAAAAATGCTTACCGGCTTTTGACATGTACTTGGAACATATGGCTGCTCGAGAGAGGAAGCTGTTAACCTGTTCAACCTCCTCCCCAATTGTTGTTCCAGCTCCTTCTTGATTGCGTCCACCCCATTTTAACTGTAACACATTTACATAAATGTTATCATTTGGAAAACAACAAGTATGGGCAGAGGACAGACAATTATAATGTGTGGTGCAAATAGTAAGAAACACATCTAATTGTCATTATTACCTCACACATCCATGAATGCGCTTTTGCATGCATGATGGAGAGAAATGGGCGCATGTTCAGCAAGTCCTCCAACTCTAGACAGTGGTCCACAACTTTCTGCAGATATGGCCAATATTTGCAGACCACATCAGAGCAAAAAAACTGGACATTCTGTGAAGCTAGCTGTTTCTGGAGATATAATGGGTATGCAAATATTTCTCCACGGAACATATTCAGTCCCTTCAGCAAAACCCCATGACGGCAGACAGCAACTTCAACACCTTCCTCGTCTAGTTTGCTTGCAGATTTGTTGGCGGACTCCCGTGCTGCGGTCCACTGACCCGCACCACATCTCCCTTTCCCTGGATTCTTAAACAGATGAGGGCAAATACAGACATTTACACAGTTACATTTTACAAAATAAGCTGTAAATCATGGTATTATGGCATTTGATGCAAACAAAATGTTTAAATTTTGGGGAAAAAACTGGCAAGCATTCATACAAATTTTAAATTGTAGTGTTACACATGAAAAAATATAAATTTAGCTTACATGTCCAGTTGTTCTATGGATGTATTCAACAAAGGAGGACACCTCAGCATCATTGGCCAAAAAGACTCCATCAAAAAACCCATCAGGTCTTGAAAGAAAGATATAGATGTGGGTTAAATTTCCTGTATAAAAGTAATTTGTGGCTCACTAGCATTTCATTGTACATGAATGTTACACACCCCGGTTGGCTTTTGAAACGATATAATTTGCGGTTCCCATCCACTGCAACTGCCAACATGGAGGGTGTGCATGCAGGGCACTGAAAATGCTGGACCTGAGACAGCTTGTCAACCTCAAATTTGGCATAGGCCCATTCAAGGAAGGCCCTCTGCATTGTGTCCCCACATATCTTACCACTCTTAGAGCAAAAGTGAAAAAACAAAACAGTAAGTAACTGTTTCAAAGGTTGGCTTTAGAATGGGCCCTGTCAAGAAATATGTGCTGAAACTTTGGGGATTGTAAGAACAAGTCCTAACAATGAATCCGTTATTAAAAGGTGATCCAAACAAGATAACTTAAATGATAAGTCCACTCACTCGCCCGAAGAGTTTTGTACGACACTCGAGCATGCTGACAAAAGCTTGTCTCGACATCCCTGGGGCAGTGATTTTTAGATCCTCATATGTGGTGAACAAGTCCACCATGTACAAGGTCTCAAAATTGACAGTGGCTGGCCAGTAACCACTTTCAACCAGATCACTTATGGTCACTGGCAAGGTTTTTCCACAGGAGCAGTTTACTGATGGAAGGAAGAGGTTGTATCTTCCTGAAATTTCAGAGAAAAACAATTATCTCTTGTTCACAAGAAACAAAAACGCAATATGAAGAAATAACAAAAAAAGTTACCATTCATTCCAATTAAAATAACTGGCTTTCCCTTGGAAAAGGTTGTTTGCCCAGTGGAGCAGTCGCAGCAGGGAGGAACGATTGGTAACATGCAATCTAAAAAGCAGAATTAGTACATATTAGAGTAAATGAAACCAAAAACTCAACAGAGAGGGTGTTGTTTCTATCAATCAAAACTTAATCCAGCATGTTTGTTGGAGTAAACCAGGGTTTGTGTAAAATGTAAAACAGCCTATGTCACCTGAGACTTAAAAACTACCTTTTACATGATAGGAGAATTTCGCTCCCTCATGCTGCTGAACAAAAGTGGATGGCGGAAGGTGTCTGAAGAACCCCTCCACCATGGATGCTCTGTTATGAAGCACCAGGGCCTCATGTGTGGAAAGGTCACAGACTGTGCAGTAGAGTGATCGCGGTAAACAGTCCCTACACATCACTACTGCAGCCTTGTGTCCACAATGATGGCAAACCCCCTCCTTGGGCTTTTCAGATGACAACATATTGTTCACCATGAAGGGCCTCATTACTGTCCAATTCTCCAGAGAGGTAGTTTGCCTGTTCCTCCAGTCTGAGGGGAAAGGTTGTTCAGTACCACTTCCCAAGAGGTCTCGGACCTCTTGAATGAGGGAGTCTGAAAATGAAAAGGGAAGAACGCAATGGTTAATCTGGGCAATTACCACACAACAAATGAGGAAACAAGTATTAAGGGTAAAAAACCAAAATTTTCGATGATCACAGTGTCTTCAGTTGTGCTGGTAGACGGAGCACAGGGCACGCTTTTAACGCTTGCTGGAGAAACTGCAAAAATATAAATATCCATTTAGAACTTGCTCAATGAATAATGAATGCAACTAATGATGAAAAAACAAACAAAAAAAACAACCGGTAGCTGAATCTCGCTTTCGTTTCTCCCCAGCTCTACATCTTTTTGGCAGAGGTTGACCATCTTTGTCCACATCAAGCCAAACACACAGCTGTGTGGATTGTTTTGAGCCTCCTTTAGTTTGTCCATGCTGATCCACCTAAATAAACAATTGAGCCACAGAATAAACCACCACCAACCCACCAAGGTTATCGCCACCTATAAACATCTCATTATAAAACCAATGTTGTAAAAATTCAGTCTAACGGTTGTGGTCCTGTACTGTACTGACAGATCAAGAAAACCTGTTCTACTAATATTGAATTAAACTCTCACTGGCTCTAACGTGTGAACTCTGCTCAGCATTATAGCTTGCATTTGAATAAAGACATTAAACCAGGTAACTTACTGTATAGTTTTGCAGCTTGATACTTACCCTAAAAGTTAAAATTGAAAAATTATAGTTTTACTACAGTTAAAACCAAAAAACCATGGTTACTGTAGTAAAACATGGTTACCACAAAATAATCACGGTTTTAAAAACTATATTTTTTCTAAAAACCATAGTTAACGATGGTTACTGTAGTAAAACCGTGGTTTAGACATAAGTAATCAATGCACCAAAATACCATGGTTACTACACTTGTATGGTTAATTTCCGTAAGGGTACACCTTGTAATTAGCATGTAATTAGTATGCTTTTTCCACCACTAAGATAATGTCATTTACCTTGCACTCATCCAGGAACGCATCAACCAGGAATATGGCATCTTCGGGGTCAAGGTGATTCATTTTCAGCTTGGTCAAGTTATTTTTCCACGCTTAATTTTCGTCGCTGTTTATCTTTTCTTGCTTCTTTTCACTCGTTTCTTTCTCCTCCTTCTTTTTCGTGGGGCCTTGACGCGTCAACACCCAACACCAATCAACGAGATCTCACCACACGGGAAGTTAAATGCACAGAGGTTCCGGTAGATGTCAAAATTAAAAACAGCGGACAAAACGTTGCCGTTTCACGTAATTCTGGCGAGATCTGAAAACTCTTCGCAACAACGAGCAAGCGAGTGATTATGTACATTCACTGAGTGAATATTATGAAAATACAATATATATTTCTCGCTAGAAATGTAATCAAAACTTATTTTTATGCAGAAACTAACTCAAAATATAGATATTTTTCACTAAAAATGAGAGAAATGTCCGCCATGTTTTTTGTTCTCACGGCCGGAATCTTAAAAGTCACGTGACTTGGACCCAACAGAATAGGCAAAAAAAAATGTAACAGTTATACAATTCAAGGGCCATTATGGTAACGCCACTACGTTTTGCACTTTGGACCAACGTAGTCAGGGAACGTTTTTGTATGAGACCGGGTTGTTTGGTAGATTTATTTATCCTAGGTGTTATTAAAAGTCCGCAGTTTTGAGATCTAAAAGAGCGAGCTGGGTTGTAGCGTGATAGAAGCTCTGTTATGTAGGTAGGAGCTAAACCGTTTAAGGCTTAATTAAAAGAACTTTAAAATCAATACGATACTTAATGGGTAGCCAGTGTAAGGATGATACGATTGGGGTTATGTGATCATGTTTTCTAGATCTTGTAAGAACTCTGGCAGCCGCATTCTGAACTAACTGTAATTTATTTATTGACGATGCAGGACAATCACTTAGTAGTGCATTACAATAGTCAAGTCTTGAGTCTTATATCTAATATAATGCCTAGGTCTTTAACTGTATTTGCTGGGGTAACGGTGCAGCCCTCGATTTGTAGGTTGTAATCCGCAATATTCTGATTATGTGCGTTTTGTCCAACAAGTAGTATTTCCATTTTATTAGAATTTAGGAGGAGGAAGTTTTTAGTCATCCAATGTTTTATGTCTTGGATGCACTCTGCCAGTTTGGATAGCTGAAATGAATCATCTGGACGCGATGAGATATATAGTTGAGTATCATCTGCATAACAGTGGAAACTAATTCCATGTTTTCTAATAATGTTGCCAAGGGGCAGCATGTATATGGAGAATAGCAAGAGTCCTAGAACCGATCCCTGAGGCAATCCATAATAAACTTGCATTAGATAAGACGATTTCCCATTTAATTGGACAAAGTGATATCTGTCAGATAAGTATGATCTAAACCATTATAATGCCTGTTCCTCAATACCAGTATAATTCTGTAAGCGATCTAAAAGTATTTTATGGTCTACAGTATCAAACGCAGCTCTAAGGTCAAGCAAGACGAGGAGTGAGATGTTGCCTTTATCTGATGCAATAAGCAGGTCGTTTGTAATTTTAACGAGAGCAGTTTCAGTGCTATGATGTGGTCTAAAACCTGATTGAATTTTTTTTTTTTTGATGACACATTAAGTCCACAGGTTCTTTCAGGAGGATAACAAATGAAGTCCACAGGTTCTCTCAGGAGGATGGCAAATGAAGTCCACAGGTTCTCTCAGCAGAATGACAAATCTTGTCTGACCCTCGAATTTTACCAGGAAGGCTATTCCAGAGTTTAGGTGCTGCATATGAGAAAGCTCTACCCCCTTTGGTGGATTTAGTAATCCTAGGTACTATCAGTCCAGAGTTTTGTGATCTCAAAGAACGTGGCGGGTTGTATCACGATAGAAGCTTTGTTAGATTAGCAGGAGCTAAACCGTTTAATGCTTTATAAGTGATATATAAAGTACTTTATAGTCTATATGGTACTTAATGGGTAGCCAGTGTAGGGAGGATAAAATTGGAGTTATGTGATCATATTTTCTAGACCTTGTGAGAACTCTAGCAGCTTGAACTAACTGTAGTTTGTTTAATGATGATGCGGGACAACCACTGAGTAAAGCATTACAATAATCAAGTTTTGAAATCATAAATGAATTAACTAGTTTTCTGTGTATTTCTGACAGAAAAACTAGTTCATACATTGATGATTTCAAGACTGGCTTCCAGTATGAATGAGACCGACATTATATGAGAGTTAACACACCATGAAGGTCATATTGACTTGTTTTTAATAAAATGTAATGAGAACTAGGAAGGTTACTTTTAAAATGTATTTTACTACAGATTACAAAATACATGCTTTATCAAGTAATTTGTAACGTATTTCGTTACATTACACACATTTTGTAACTTAATATAAATACTTTAGAATACTAGTGTGGAATACTAATTAGGTACAGGATCACCAACAGAGGACTGCATATTTATTTAAGCAACATCAGGTTTTCATAAAATTTCTTGAATCAAAAAAGCAGACAATTTTAGAAAAAAGAAAAGGAAAAAATGCTGATGCTCAAGAAGGCAACACAATGCATTATAAGCTGGGTTTTGTAAACTTAGATAGAATGAACAGGGTAAATTGTACTTATTTTGTCTTCTGGAAAAAATGTAGTTATACATGCGGTACTAAATGAAAAGTATGATCTTTAAACAAAATAAAAAATCTTTATACATCATATTGTTCAAGCTCATTGGACATCATGGTCCGCAATTACATAGTCCTAACCCAACAGTTGACAAGATTCAACTGTATACATTTTTTAATGTGGCAATTTGTATAAATTCAGTCAGTTTGTCTTGTGTGGATCATGTAAACTTATATTATATTATATTCCGGACAGTATTAAATAAAATCAACATGCAACTTCTATGAATACTTTTTGTATGTAACTGTAATTTGATTACCACCCATAAAAAAGTAAATATGAAAATCCATCAATATTTCTTCAAACACACTATTGAACTAAAATATGTTTATTATGACTATTTGCTCATAGCCTATATATACTATCAATTTCTGAGATAGAAAACCGGAATCGGCCAAAATTGCAATCGGTGCATCCCTAAGTGTTACACGTCAGACGGCAGCTCTGCATGGATCACATTTAACTGAACGAGAAGAAGGACAATAAACCAAACATGAATTGACCGTCACATCATACGCCAGTTAAACTTCTACTAAACGTCGTCATCATCAGTCATTTTACTGACGATCAGTTTTACAACCACAAACGTTTGCACCATCTCTCCTTCACTTTACGAGCTTCTCAAACGTCTCACGCTGACTCTTGCCTGAAGCCTCTCGCAATGATCGATGTCTGCTAAGTGTTTCTCACCAGCGTATTAAACAGAGCAGATTATGAAAGTTATAGGTGACGCTCTCGACGTGGAGATTAAAGTCCCTGGTAATTAAATTCCTCATAAACTCATGACACATTTGATGTATTGACTCTTTGGGTCGCTAGTCAGACTGAGGAAAAGTGTTCCTGTCGTAATGAAATGTTGAGCACTTTCCATCTTAATGCTCTGTTAGTTTTGTCTGAACCGTGTTGCATCTCAGTGGGAGCCGATGGTGAGACACGTTCTTCTGCTATTGATTATTTGATCTGATTCTGTGGATAAAGAATAAGAATAATCAGAAACAGAAGAGCTTTATTGCCAAGTGTGCTTGCACACACATTCAACACAATGACAAGACAAATTGAAATAAAGATTTACAGTGTTAAATATATATAAAAATAAAATATGCATATGTAAAAAAGGACTATAGTACTGAATAATGTAACCAGGTTAAAAAGTAACAATCACAAGACTGGTTATTCAGGTCCTGCACATAAACTGTGTATTCATGTGTTTCTGGTTCACGGATAAAATGTGTCGCTGGCCCTTTAAGAGACGAGACCAATTTATCGCTCGGGGGTGCCGTGGTGCTCATTTTACAGGTGAGCAGCATGTTTTACATGCGGTGATGAAATGAGGCTCGCGCAGTGGTGTAGTCGAGGGTAAACGCAGGTATACGGCGTATACCCACTTCTTTATCAGTCGGCATTGAGTATACCCAGTTGTGTAGTGCAGGTTTACGCGGGCATGCGGCGTATAGGCTACCCTTTGTAAGTTTTCCATGATGTATAATAAAAGTCGTGAATAACAGGACAAACTGTATGAAGTGCTGCCATTATTGTAGAAAACGCCTATATGACTTATCTCAGATCTGATCTACCTCAGCGTTTTAATAGCGCTTGTCAAAGTCAATCTGATTGAGGTGTCCAATCAAATGAAGGAAGGCAAGCATTACTGTCCAATCAAATGAAAGAAGGCGGGAGTTGCTTTTGACAAAACCCGCGCTCCAGATCAGTTTCAGTGAAAGATCGTGATGTAAGTAGCTAAATGTTTAATGTTTGACAATTTTATCATAGAAATGTCAGGCATCGTTCACATGTCGCGCCTAAAAACGCGTGCATAGGCTGGCCGCGTCCGTGTCTCCCGCTTTCCACAGTTTGCGCGTCAACATAACGAACTTGAGTAAACAACCAATTGTAATAGCAGGAAATGTAAAACAAAACGCCGAAATCATATCATTTACACGCTTAATGCAATGTCAGTGTGACAAGACAAAAACATTACCAGACCTTCACTAGTTCATGCTAAACTGCATGGCTTTGACTGAGATGTGCTTAGGTTGTGGTTAAAACAGCTACACTATATGCAAATATTTCAAATGCATCACTTATAAATGAATTTTCTTTATTAAATTCTGTTTCTGTATTATTTTAATTTAACCTATTGAAAATGAATTAAATTGAAATTCCAAATGAAAGAAAAATCAAGTAGGCCTATTTGCATAATCAGGGTATCTTCTGTTCATTCAATATTCGTTTTCAAATCAAAAACGGAAAATGAAAAAAACGTTAATTTTTTTAATTTCTTTCACAAAATAAAAAAGGAAATACGGTTTTTAAAAAATAAGAATTATTAACTTTTTCTATATTTTGTTTAAACTGGGAAAATTAAATACATATAATGAACATCTTAAAAGGCTGTATTTTCAACCATGAGCTACAGTACATGGTTTTTTTTATGAACCGTTGCAAAGGTCACCGACAGGGGGATCAAAGACGCTGCTAAGCTACTACAGTCATTCAGGACAATTTACTAGTGATGGGAAGTCTGGTTCTTTTCCGCAAATCGGTACAATCGGACAGTTGGTCTTAATGAACCGGTTCAAAAGACAGATTCGTCGGTTCTTTAATGTCCTAACGTCATGACGTCATTCACAAAGACGTAATCCGTCAAGTCTAACAGTTAATCAGTAATCATAAAAATATATATATATAATATAATTATCTAGAGTTTTCAAAACAGGGCCATAGGCATGTATTATTCTCGATATTGCTTTAGCTCTGACACACCAGCTTGTTGGACACAGTCCGAGTAGATTGGTTACATCCTGCTCTTCAAAGAAAGATTCAAAAATGTTTTTGCGCTTTGCAGACTCCCTGATAACAGTTGCTATGTTCTGAACAAAGTTTAATGCATCAGATATCAAACGCACCTCTCGCACGAGTTCTTGCAACGCCAGATCTAGGGAATGGTTGCAGCAATGCACAAATAATGAGCCGGGACAAATGTCTTTAAGACATGCTTGCACCCCAGTGAGGCGACCAGACATATTATGTGCCCCATCAAAACAGTAACCTTGCAGGTTTAATATAGGGAGATTCAAACACAAAAATACATCTTTCACACAGGAAAATAAAGTTTCTGATGTTGTGTCTGCGGTACGTTATAAAATCCTAGAAATGCACTCTGCTGTGTGAGGCTTGAGTCGACGTAGTATAGGTGACAAGAAAACGGCTCGTCTGAGCTGATGTCCGTAGTCCTGTCAGCAGTAAGGCCATAATATGGACAACTCGAAGCAATAAAAAAACTCGACAATTTCACGTTGAACAGCATGAGCAAGACGCTCCAAAATTTCATTCTGTATAGTGTCAGACATCCAATTGTGTCTTTAAAGTAGCCATTCACGAGCTGTTGGTAATGAATGTGTACGTTCAAGCATAAGCTGCCAAAACACTCCATCGCGATGTGACCGGCCTCTAGTAGGCAGACCCTCTCGAGCTAAAGATTTCACCGACCTAAAGGCCAGCTCCAAAACTGTCTGGGCAGTGCTTTGCTTTTTTGCTATTAAGTCTGAGAGCAGAGCATTTATGGGTGTGCTATCCAGTGCTGCCATTTTATTAACTGCCTCCAGATGAAAATGGGATTTCTCGTGTTCTCGGAACTTCTCCCCCGCTTTCCGACAATTGGTAAAGCCGGCTTATACAAATGCAGAATCTGCTCTTATTCTTTCATCATTAACTTGCTTTTTCTTAACGGCAGCGCAGCAAATAAAACACAAGGCTTTGTCTGTATCTTTTACATAATGCAGTCATTTCCACCTTAAAAACCAACCTGCTTTAAAGCTTTTGACGAAGGGTTCGTTTCCAAAGCGCTTAGTTGGAAAATCAAAATGTTCTGGTTGAAAAGGTTCGTCTCCAACAACAACATTAGCTGTCTCTGGCTCTGTGATATTTTTATCCATTGCAGAAAAGGAGTCCGGAGAGGAGATGTCCGGTAGCGGTCGTAGATCCACCTCAGGCCTTGGGCTGGGTTCGTTACTTACTTGTCTCGGTGCTCATGGTGGGGCTGGTGTCAGAGTTGTGAAAAAGTCAATTAAAAAAGTCCAAAATTCGCTTTTGCGCCATTTTCTTTATATAGACCTTTTTAGCAGAGGCCCATGTCTGTTGCTTTGTGCCAGCGTACGTGTGCGTCAATTAAGATTCAAGACGAAGAATTATGATAGGCTAATCTCGTTTAGAGAAATAAAGCATCACATGTAAAATAAATCTTATTTAAAAAGAACTTAGATTCATATCCCACTTGCAATTTACATTTATTTTTTATTACAAAAATGGTAAAACTGAATTAATCTAAATGAACCAAAATTTGTGTTGCAGTTATAATTGTGTGAAAACAGGGGGTGCTGCAGCACCCTCAGCACCCCTACTTCCCACGCCCCTGTATAAAAATACAGATAAATACAGATTCTATGTATTACATGTATTATTTTATGTATTATTATATGTAATACAGATTCTAATCCCATTATATATACACACACACAATACAACTTTACAAGCAGGGATATGTAAACAATGTGCAATATTATATGTAGGGATTAGGGCTGGGCGATATGGCCTAAAAAAATTTTTTCCACAAAAATCCGATTTAAGATTTAAATCGATTTTCCCCTGCTTCTTTTTTTCTAGGCGCGTTAGCACCGCATCAAGAAAACATTTCAACTTTGTTTTCAGGACGTGCACCGCGGGTCATGTAACAACAAACACCCAATCATCTTCACCTTTTGTGGACCAATATAGACAAGCTCAGTGAAGATGGAGACAGATGATCACATCATTAATAAATCTAGTAGCAGAGTATTTTCAGTGCATATAATCCATATATTCTTTGCTAATATTTCCTCGTCTTAACGGCAAGTGTGGCCCATGGTTGCTTAGTAACGACAGATGCCAGGAGAGCGCAAACTCGAGGCTCTTGGGTAAGAAATGAAAATACAGTGCGGCTCGCGTTTTACGCACAGTTTTAGACGTGAAATGTGAATGGCCCCATAAAGTGCAAACAAAATATTCAACAGCATTAAATATCAGTGCATGAGAGAATAACGTGCTTATTTATTGTGCTATTTTTTACTTCAATGCTCGCTGCCATGTTTGTGTATGTCAGTCTGTGGCAAACGCGTGGGGGATGGTTGAGCCGAAAGTACGGGAGCCCAGAGAGGAGCGTCGGCGGATGTTAAAAAGAAAATCGATTTTCATTCAAACAAATCAATGTAAATTACACATTCGAGTAAATCGATAAAATCGATTTATCGCCCAGCCATAGTAGGGATACCAAGCTTACGTACTCGTAAAAGTATACCTAATGTGACATAACTGACTGAAATTTGTGCTTTTAAAGTTTATGACAACCACATAAAATAATTTCTTTGTTTGAGGTGTAGTTGTAATTATAAGGTTATTTTATTTTTATTAGTATCACTGTGTTGTGCTTGGAAAATTGCCACCTCACCAAAAAAATAAAGAAAAAATACAGGTAAAGTGATCAGTATCGATATCGGCGAGTACTAGAAATAAAGTATTGGTACTCGTACTCTGCCTTTAAAAAATGGTATCGATGCATCCCTAATTATATGCTTATATTGCACATTGTATAAGGGAAAAGCAATAAAATTACTCTGTCAATGTACTGACTGAACACAACTCTCGTCATAACCTTTGGAAAAACGGAATAAAAAACTATATAGACGTCATGTTTTTTGTTTATATTGCATATGTGTAAGAGAAAAGTGATCGCATCACGCTGTCCATTACTCTCTCCTATGATGGTGAGTAAACCCGCAGTCTTACAATGGCTTTTTACAGTATTTAGAACTTGTACTATGTGGATCTGAGAGAGCATGAAACAAGGCATATATACAATCTACATCAGTAAAATAAGTTGTTCTAGAATTGTGCTTAAAATAACATAATGGGATTTTGCATTGTTGTACTGTGGTATCCAGGCAGCGCGGTGTGCGCTGTAAACGCTGCCAGTGTGAAAGGACAATGGATGAATGCTACAAATGCTCTACCTACGCGCTCACGCATCCAGTGTGAAACCGCAGTTAGAGTTTCAAGAGAGATCTCAACAATGTCTCAGATTTGTTAAGTCTGCAAGTTTTCTCATCTTAGTATCTTAATGTCTCATATTTCATTTAATCTTTATAGTGTAATTCTATGTATGATGCAATAATATATGTTTGCACCATGTGTGTACTTTCTTTTGCACTGGAAGCTCCTGTTGCCAAGTCAAATTCCTTGTGTGTTTCGATTCTCAGTACCGGCAGGTAACAACTGACGTGTTTTTGAGGAAGGCACCTTACCCCCGTTTGCTCCCCGGGCGCTGCAGTTATAGCTGCCCACTGCTTCGGGTGTGTGTGTGTGTGTGCGCGCGTGCGTGCGCGTGCGTGTGTGTGTGTGCGTGCGTGAGTTAATGACGTCCGCTGAAGAGCTTCAGTTCCAACATAAACACTCTGTCTAATTATAAATGTGACGAATCTGAGCAATTAACACCAATTACAGAGACACCGCAGAGAAAACATCATGAAACACTCCACCATCTCTCTCTCTTTCTCTTTCTCTCTCTCTGTCTCTGTCTGCTCTATAATCTGAAGAGTGAATGAAAGATCTGTGTGATCTGTGTCCACAGCAGGTGTCGAAGAACATTCCACTCTTCTCAAATGTGCATTTATAAGGACTCCTTCAGCCAGATGTGTGTGTGTGCGTGCGTGCGTGCGTGTGTGTGTTTATGATGTTTGAAAAGCTGAACTATGGCATGTTGATGACGTTTGAGGCAATGAGGCAGGACTTGAAGCATTTTTGTGTTTAGTCATGCGCTGTTGTGATGAAGTGACTTCATTCTGCTGTGTGTGTTTCATTCGGTTAAACTCCAAACATTTACTCAGAGCCGTTGGGCACATATTTCATAAAGATGAAGCAGGTGGAAGTCTTGAACAGAAGAACAGGAAGAGTGTTGGGAGGGTTTAAAATATAATCTGGTGTGATTGTAATCCAAATACCTCAGTATGAAAGTAGGCTAATGTATTGTGCATGGGTGCGTTCCTTGAGTCCACTTATTCAAATAAAAGCAATAAAACACAGTGTTTACTAGGCAACTTGCTATGTCTTATGATTCATATAATAATAATAATAAATCGTCTATACGTATAAGAAGAGATGTGAGAATACAGGAATGGGGCTCTACTGTATATGTGTAGTTGACAAATACCATACATGTGTCCTATGCTGTTACATAGCAAAGAAATTAACCATAACCCTTAAATTGTTATTATACCATGGTCTGTTTGAATACTCGATTCTGATTGGCTTGAAGGTGTGCATTAAAAGCAGAGCCCTTTAGTACCAGAGTCGCGTCATCTTCATTCACTCCAATGGAAGCGTTTTTTCACAGCAATGGCGGTTGATGGAGCCTCTCAATAGTTCCCAGAAGTTACTAGTAACGCATGGAGCTGCAGCAAAGCAGAACGATAGTGACGAACTTTTAATCAATTTAAAGACGTTAGTCATTTATAAATGAAAGAAATAAAGCATTTAAAGAGAAAACATAACTTCCGGGAACTATTTGAAGGCTCCATGAATCATGTGACACGCGAAAAACTTGAACTTCCGTTGGCGCAACTCTGTCTCTCTCTATGGCTCTGATTAAAACCATCTAATGCACGGGTAGTCGTAGATTATCCCTTACATAATATATTATTTTTTATTTGTAATATAAAAAACCATAAGAGAGATTTATCTTCATTGTTAGTTTTTTTCTAACTTTTCTTTGCTGTCACACCATAGGACAGTATATTTGTCAAATATATACATGTTAAAACACTTTCTACATCTGTGCACTTGACTTAATAAAACAATGATTTGGTGACACAACATGATGCATTAAAAATTCACCTATTAGTATAAACTTCTGTACCTCATATTCACCCTGAGAAGAGTGAATTTATCTAACATGCCAACTTGAGTTCTGCAGTTTCTAGTGTTTCTGGTGTAAAGATCCATCACTGCCCCCTACAGACGGACCACTGAGAGAAATAAAATCACTGCTCACTGCATACTTCTTACAAACTGTACACAATTCAATTCAATTGTATTTAGATAGCACTTTTTCATTGTTGCCAAACAGCTTTACATACATTATAATACAAAAAAATGTATATAGAGAGAATTTATGTTAAATATACAGGCCTCCCTCTGCAGATAACAGCTTTTATTAAAATATTTGAAAAGCTGTTAAAAGAAAGCAATTTTTTATAAAGAAATCATCATTATGGGGGATTTTAACATCAACTGGGAGGACAAACTTGCTAGAAAAAAGCTCAAACAAATCTTAGATAGGTTTGATCTAACACAAGTTGTCCATGGGCCAACAAGAATAACAAACTTCTCTAAAACACAAATTGATCTTATATTTACCAATAGACCAGAAAGACTTGCAAAATCATTGAATATGTTAATAGGATTATAGGACCATAATCTAACCCTTGTCACTAGAAACTTTACCAAACAACGTTTCCATCCTTGTGCTAGAGAAAAAAGAAATCCTTACAATTCCTAAAAGTCAATATCAAAATGTTGTAGCTGCAGCTAATCAAATCCAATGGGATAATATTTGATCTTTAGTTGATTATGAAAAAGATAACCAAATATTTTTGAAAAACACTTGAGAGAATTATTAAAGAGTTTACACAAAAAATCAAGTAGCCTACAAACAACATAAAAATGCTGTACCCTGGGATAAACCCAGACATCATAAAACTCATGAAAGAACAAGATCAAGCTCTAAAAATAGCAAACATAACTAAATCAACTCATAATAGAGGACATTTCACCATGTTGAGAAATAAAGTTGTAAGATCATTAAGAAGAGCAAAGGCAGAACAATTGAATGGAAATGCTAAAATAATATGGAACCAGCTAAAATGACAGATGATTGCTTCAACAAACAAAACATTTTAGAAACTAAAATAAATGGACAGCTAACAAATAATATTCTGGTTGTAGCAGAGGCATTCAATCACTATTTCATTGATTATGTGGCTAACATAGCAAGTTGTTTTACACCTGAGAATACAGATACTTTTTCATTAGATACAAGTCAGTCAGTTTTCAGTTTAATAAATATCACTGAATCAGAGGTATCAATGGCCATTAAATCACTAGACCATCTAGATGTAAAGATATTTTTGGCATGGTGATGCTCAAGCAGCTCAGTACAACAGTCACACCCACAAATGATCAATTTGTCTATTTCTCAGCATATGTTCCCAAGCAAGCATGTGGAAATCAGCTGTTGTTGCTCCTATTTTTAAAAGTGGAGACCCCCAATTAATGTTAAATTACAGACCCATCAGCATATTGCCTACAGTGTCTAAAATTGCAGAGAAACTGATAGAAAAACAAATTATTAACCATCTAAATACCACACCCTACGCTCTCCACCCTATGCAGTTTGGCTTTAGAGCCAATTATTCCACTGAAACTACTTGCTTCTTTAGTGAAAACATCAGAGCGTTGTTGGATCGAGGTGGGGTTGTTGGAGCTGTGTTCCTGGATCTTAAGAAGGCTTTTGACACTGTCAATCATTAAATCTTGCTATTAAAATTGAGTAGTTTAAATTTTTCCTCATACACTAAAATTGATTGAGTCATACCTCACTGACCGTTCCCAACATGTCAGAGTTCAGTCATTTAATTCAGCGGCCCTCTGCTTGTCTACTGGTCTTCCTCAAGGATCAAATTTAGGTCCTTTGTTGTTTTCACTTTATATAAATGATCTTCAGTCTGTCTGTTCAGATGTTTCTGTACAGATTTATGCTGATGACACCGTAGTCTATGTTCATGGTAGTAATATTTCTCAGGTGGCTGAGAAGCTTACTAACGCCATGGTTAATATTACAGCTTGGTTGAAACATTCCTGCCTGCATTGGAAACACAATACATTAAAAACAGTTGCAATGTTTTTCACCAAGTCTAACAATAACTTTGGTGTTGAGCCAAATGTTATTGTGTCAGGGGAAAGGTTGCAGATTGTGTCAGAATACAAATATTTAGGGGGTTTCATTGATTCAAGGTTGTCTTTTAAATCACATGTAAAAAGGGTCTGTAATCGAATCAAATTCAACCTCAGTAACTTTAGACATATTCGCCATCAAATATTCACACAGGCAGCAAAAATGGACATGCACTCCATATCACTTACTGTTTACCTATTTGGTCACAATAAAACGCACACGTTTTATTGCCTTTGTAAATAATTAATTCATAATAAAATCAGCATTCAAGTGTATGAGGTTAAATCCACAGATTACATTTACTACAGGAATGCTGCAGGGCATTGTGGGATTGCTGTTTGATTCCTCAATTTTTCTGTTAAAATCTGATCCTTGACAAATCCCAAGAACACACACATACACACACGTCTGGTTTATTATCTCTGTGGGGACAGTACATAGGCGTAATGACTTTTATACCGTACAAACTTTCTATTCCTTACCCCTACCCCTACACCTAAACCTAAAGTTTATAGAAAACATTTTGCATTTTTAGATTTTCAAAAATTATCTTTATGTACGATTTATAAGCTTTTGTGCCCGTGACACAAGTCCCCATGAGTTGGGGTGTATTCAGGTTTACGTCCCCACTGGCATATAAAACCCAAACCACACACACACACACGCGCGTTTAAGTTCACACCTCAGGATAATCAGGATAATCCTCCTCTACAAGACTCCTGATGCTGAATTGGTGATGCTTTGTGTGTGTACAGGGTTTTATAAATTGTATGGAGTCATGGACAACGATGAATGATGAATTTATCCGAAATGCAAATGAAAGTAAAAAATTATGTTGACTTGAAAAATGTTTATAAAAATGATTATGACTATGGAAATTTGGTAAAACAGTAAGAAATCAAATTTACACATCAGAATGAAGACAAACATGCAAGAACGTCAAAACAAGCAGAATTGCGTTGAATTCTTTCTTGTAAAATCTCACCAATTTGATTCAGGCTGTGGCTGCTAATGTCACTCAAACCTCCATGAACTACAAGAGGGTTCATTTGACAGTAATAATGTTGACATCAGTAATAACACAATGAAGTCAATGTGAACAGAAGGTTCAACAGATTGTAGAATGAATCACTGCTGCCATCTACAGGCCAGAAACATCACAAGCTCAACATTAAATAAAAAGCTGTGTGTGTGTGTGTGTGTGTGTGTGTGTGGTTTGGGTTTTATATGCCGGTGGGGACGTAAACCTGAATACACACCAACTCGTGGGGACTCGTGTCACGGGCACAAAAGCTTATAAATCGTACATAAAGATAATTTTTGAAAATCTAAAAATGCAAAATGTTTTCTATGATCTTTAGGTTTAGGTGTAGGGTTAGGAGTAGGGAATAGAATATACAGTTCGTACGGTATAAACATCATTACGCCTATGGAAAACCTCCACGGGGATAGAAAAAACAACAACAAAATGCACTACTACACAACAGGAACACGTCTCTTCCTGCTTCGCTCTTAAACGTGCTCTTCCCTCTGTTATTGAGCAGACACGCTCCTTACTGCTAAGTGGCTACAAGTTTGTTTTAGTACTCGACCCCACTCAGTTTTTTCAGAGATCGGTCACCCCGCTTTTAAAGGTGGGGTAAGGGGTAGGGGATAGAACACTGTATATCATTAGCCTGTTATAAAATCAATGGAAGTCTATTTAATGTCCCCACTAGTATATTTAAGCAAACCTGTGTGTAGAATGACGAGCGGTATGGCCAGAGTTCACAGAGGATAACATATCTTTTATTTACAAAGTTACAGGAGCTAAAAACAGACATGTGGCAGCTTCATCACCATGCGCTCCGCTCACCCACCCGCACATGCACAGAACCAGACTCCTGAACCCAGAGTGAGCAGCTTAAAGTGACAGAACACCATTGCATTCTTTCCTTGCTGAGATGGTTATCACTTACTGAAAGCATTTGCATTATGAACTAGTTAATAAAGTCTCTATCTTAATGAGAAAGGCACTCAAGAGTTGACTAAAGATCAGTAAATCGTTTTACGCTTTACGCAATGTTAACTCACAATCACATTCAACATCATTTTACTCATTATAACAACACTTGATAGCATCAAGAAAGTGAACATTTTGTTACCAAACAAATTAAAATATTTTTTTATTCCATATACTGAGGGTCCAGATCCACCGAGGTGCTTTTACGCGGCCTCAAATGCCAGAAGCTCGGCTGAAAACGCCCGCTGCAGGCTGAGTGTTCTGCCTCAAGTTGAGCATTTTTACATTACATCACTTAATTTGGCCGAGATTACAGCAGAATGGTTCATATTAGTACGTCATTATTGCATATAAAATGTATATTGATTTCTCACTGGTAAATGTGGCGCAAAGACCTAATAAAAAGAAAACATAGGCTATAACACCAGCATGAGCACTGGTTGGAAACTGTGTATAGTCGCTCACATCAAATTCAAACCTCTGCTCTTGGCCTTCAAAACCACCACTGGTTCGGTACCTTTACACGCTTATACAGACTTACGTACCCTCCAGATCTCTGCGCTCAACGAGCAACGTCTTGTGGTGCCATCCCACAAAGGGAAAAATCACTCTCACATACCTTCTCTGGATCTGTTTCACGTCTGTGGAATGATCTGCCTGCCTGTTTAAGATTCGGCTAAAAACACATCTCTTCCTCCAACACCTGACTCACTAATACAGAGTCTATTTCTTTTTTTATTTGTAGTAAATAGGTTATTTTGTTTGTTTTACTGTAGTAATAACATGTTTTTGTTAAACCATGATTAATGTTTGTAAGGGACAATACTCCATATAGGTATAATGCACATATAAATCAATGTAATCAGTCAGAAATATATCAACCGAGTTAATTAAACGCATAACATACAGTAGGCCGTTAACTGTTAGCAAATCGCCAGCCGTTCACCGGGGGAATTGCTCCGCGGAACCTTGTGTTAATATCCTTTGCAATCAGGGGACCCACTCTGTAAAGAAGCTCATCAAACTGGGTCTTGTCAAGCGTGAAGTACTGCTGGAACCTGACTTCATCCAGCCGCAGCTCCTGCACCAGCCTGTGGTACTCGCCATATTGACTCCGAGCCCAAATGATTTCATAGACTCAGATAGACCGGCGTTGCCGCTTTTGCCGCATATAGCCGCAATTTTCACATTCATTTTTCAGAATATAACATTTAATGCATTGCCTGCATTAATATTTTGTGCTTTCCCTCCAGCATGTTTGTACTGAGCGGCAAGAACTCTGATTCGCTGTTAGCAATATTGTAATGACATCAGTGGGTGTCGTCATCAAGCAACCAATAGTGGGAACGTCCACGAACGACAAAGTCGCTTGTAATGTTAGCGGGGCGTAAGCAGTGTTGCCAACTTGGCAACTTTGTTACTATATTTAGTGACTTTTCAGACACCTTTAACGACTTATTTTTAAAAAAAGTGACACTGATAATACTGTATACGACATCTCCGAGAGTATAGACATGAAGCAGACTTGAAGCGCTTACGCTTGTCAGCTACTAAGTGATGACGTCACTGATATGCAAATTAGCTCGTGACGTCATCTGGCGACATTTAGCGACTTTTCAGGCAGGCTTTAGCTACTTTCCATTGAAAATAATTGCCAACACTGGGCGCAGTGTCGGCGCCACGAGCGGGCCCAAGGGTCATGGCCCATGCGCTGTTCAAAAACACATGCTGGAAAAAAATGATACTTTAAACTAACTTAATTAAATTATGGACAGTGGTTCCACATAACAGAAATATGTTATCTCTACTCAAATACTTAATGTATGATGAACTGAACTGAATTGAGTAAACCTAAACAACCATGTCAAAATAACGTCCAAATAACTTGAATCAATTAAGTTCATCTACTAAAAGTATTTAAGTAGAGACAAACATGTTTCCATTACACTTTCTGCTGCGAACTTTGAATAACGTTCTCTGAAATGCCATTTCACCAAAAACATGACAGCCTGTATCTCCACTGTATCAATATTCGCAGAAAGATTTCAGTCCGCGTAATGGTTAACAGTATATGCCCGTTTCTTTAAGCAATGCATACAGAAACGTTGCCGGTGCACGCGAGCTCCCTCTTTAGTGTTGGTATAATGATGCGATGGTTTTCCTAGACATAAAGTTTAACTGGAACAGTTTTCTGTCACTTTTGACACAAATCCATCTAAATTAATAATCTTTATTTATTAACTTCCACTGAATGTTATGTACGATCTGTGTATTTTCTAAAAAAAACGTTATACAACATTTGCTATAATAAGCATTTTAATTAGCCTTTCACTGTCTTTCATACAGTATGCTTTAGTTCAGTTCAATTTATACGTTTTAAAATGCTATGCAAAATATGCAATGCTGTCCTCAAAATTGACATTTAGAAATGTTAAATTTGAGACTTCAAATGCATGTGCGCACCGGATAAAAATGGACGCGCGTTGCGTCTACAACTCGCAGGTATTCAGCACCGGACACGTATATGATGCAGGTATGAGCTCAAGTTCAAAGCCGTAATAGACGATGGGTTAAATATGATTTTTATTCTGTTTTATTTAAAAATGTGTGGTTCTTAAACATTAATCAGCGAATAGGCAGTGCTGACGAGCACAGGGCGGATTTCTTTGCACACTCCGTCAATGTGCGACATGTGCCGCTTTCACAAGCATGATTTGGTTACATTGCATATAGAGCCGTTTTCCCACCATTATCAATGTAAATGAATACACTGTTAAAACTTAAACTTAATAATACTGGGGCACGACGGAGTGCTACTTAATAACACCAGAAGAGCAGCACACCGACACAGAGCAGAGCGACACTGCCAAAATATGCCGTGCGTCAGCCTCGGCCCATTTTAAACCCTGGCCCCCCAACTGAACATAGCGGCTCCCTCACTTTGTGTGCCCTGGCGCCGACTCTGACTGGGCGTTAGGATGGTGCATAGATCAGGCGCTGAAATGATTGCTGCACTGCTGTGAGCTCTCAGTTTGATTTGTCTCTGGTCTGAGATGGGGTGTGATTGAGTGGTGGCTGGACTAATTTGCATGTTCATGAATCCGTGTATAATTATTGAGGAAAGGGTAACATTCGGGTCATTTTAAGGCATGACGAAAAAAAAACTTTAAAAAAAACTTTTTGTAAAAAAATACTTGCTATGTATGCATTTTTTTTTACTTAAATATGAGTTTAATCATAAATTTTTTTGTAGCCAAAATAACTTTAAAGGCAAATATTTTAAATGTCATCATTAAAGTAAACATACATAATTGTTTTGGGGCACCTAAAACGTATTTAAGGGTTAGAAAGGTGTGTTGTTTGTTGTATGAAGATGTTTTCTGTGCTACACCAGAGAAATTGCTGAACCCTGCCTGGCCGCCCCAATTAAAACCCCTGGTGTCGCCCCTGGTATAAACTACGATTATGATCTATTTCTAAACAGTAATCAATCCACAAAACCATGGCTAATACACTTTTACTATAAAATAACTATGATTAGCACTATAGGGATGTGTAACGGAGGCCAGCTAGTGAAGAGCTGTGCAGTGTGTAAACCTCACTCCCCGACCTCAAGAAGCGACAGACGCTAGAGATTGTGGTCTTTAGCCTCCTCGTTAGAGCACCCGACTCCCATGCCAGACGCGCTCAGGGCAGGCGCGAGTAGGACCGGTCACAGATGCACCGATACCAGTATCGGTATCGGGCCTGATACTAAGCTCATGTACTTGTACTCGTAAAAGTATACTGATACTAAAGACCGATACCTCATGTGAAAAATCAATAACAAAATGAAAAGGATACCCCTTTTGTTGGTTTACTTATTTCAACAAACAAACAAACAATCAACCAACAGTAAACTTTAAGGAAAATATGAATAGTTGGTTTTATTTCTACATCCTCTCCCATCTTCTGGTGCTCGCTGGGAAGTTGGTCATCACATCAACTAGCAAATAAGAAAAAAATGCATGAGAAAAGCATTTTTTACTTTACACTAATTCTAACTCGAGTCATTCTCTTTTGCTGCAGGCACACTAACGCTGGGCAACATATAACGTTTCAAAGAGTTTTTAATAATCTTATATTGTCTTTATATAATGCCATAGATTGCTTTGTTTTATGCAAAGCACTTTAGATCGTCTTGTTAAAACTTACCTTGCCAAATCAAAACTCATATTGTCATATCATAATGATCTAAAGAATAAAATATATTGATGGCTTTCTTAACAAATTGTAATCTGGTACACATGTTATATTCTGATAATTTGAGTTTAAAGGCACACAGAACACACTGGGTGTAAATTAACATGTTCAAGTTAACCACGACGTGGCTTTGCACTGTTAGTCGCTAAATAGTTTTTTTAAACATTTGGCAGACGCTTTAAAGTGACATACATTGCATTATATTGTAAATAAATGATGAACACATGTCAACACAGATACGTACAAGACAACAGAGTGTCCTTGAACGATTGCTGTTTGTCCGATGCTCTCCACGAAATGCTCTCTATCATTTCAAAAGACGCCTTTGTTATTCGCGAGATCTGGCAACAGTGATCCTACTAACTTTCAAGTCTCGCGTTGCCAGAAGTGTAGGGCTACAGTTGCCATCTAGCGGTCTATAATTGCGGCTTCGTTAAAATGAAAGAACAATATATCGTAGAATGTGTATAAATGTGTCGTGACGTGACAGCAAATATAATACAAATTATGTATAATTCAAAGGTTTCACATGTTTAATTGTATTTGATGATATGATATGATATGATATGATATGATATGATATGATATCATACCAAACAATTGTAACACGTTTTGGCTATATTTTTGCTGGTTTAAATCAGGGCTAAAGTCTGAAATTAGACTTTAAATTGCCTCGATTTCGCCGGGTGGACTAAAAGCAAACTGCACGTAGCCCATCCAATTCAGAGCTAAATCGTGACTACAGATCGAGCATATAATGAAATGACACTTAAATCTTGCTTATAATATTTACATAGCCTAATGAATATGATGAGATATATCAACATTCTCTGTGCTGACTGGCTTGACTATGTCTTGACTATAAGTGGGCTACACATAGCCGGTCTGAATAGGAGCTAAATCGTGGCTACGCAGAGAACATGTCAAAGAAATTAAAACAAACGTCTTTTAATCACTGTTGACTTCGTTTACATGATGGAACGACATGTAACCAAATTCGAGTGTATTTCGGCTAGAAGTGGGTTACTCATAGCCGGACTATATCTGGTCTATAGTTAACCGAGACGGTGAAATGACGGCTATTGCTTGCTGGGCAATATTGCACTTAATATTTCTAAGCAGAGAAAATTTATTTGTGTTTTCTGGAAATGAGTTACAGAATATTAACAATAATAAATCTAACCCTTAGGAATTTCTGTAGGAATTCCCTGGGAATTTCTTAAATTTTTGGGATAAGCTGGAATCTTTACATATGGAGGTTCTAATATGTTTAAACAGTCGTTTGTCAAAGAAAATATGTGTTTAAACTCAGTTGGACCAAGAAAAATGCGATAAAAACCGTGAACGCGATCTCTTCCATATTGCTGACGTTTCCAGCCGACTTGACAGCGCGATTTAGGAAGTGTCCGTCTTGCTTGCGCTGTTTTCACTCCTCCCCTTACTGTAGCCGCCAACTCTCGTCTTCCTTTCAGGCGAGGCAAGGCGCATCTCAAACGAGCCTAATGATAAGCATATTAATTATAAAAGTGCATCCTATTACCGCGAGAGTTGTTTGAAAGCATACTATTCACTCGCTCTCGCGGTACTGTGATATCACGCGCTGATAGGTCTGCGCAACGCTGCAAGAGGTTGAACAAGCCTAGTATTCGCAAGTTTGGAAACAAATGATGACATTTCTTTTGGGGGCATCATAAACTTCAACTTCAAATTAATATTTACGGGTTTGAATAATGAATCATATACATATTTATATTAAAGTAATATAAGCCTATGGACCTGAATTAAGACATGCGTAGCGTAAACATTACTTGGCACTAATGCGCCGCACCTGCTGATTCAAGCCCTCTCCGCCTCAATGTCAGAGTCTTATCCAATAGCGTTTAAGGGAGTCGAAATGAGGAGTAGTGATTGGCTCATTCACATGCCAGTTTATTTAGTGTCGCAGTTTCCCGCCATCACCCCCTTAACGTTTGAGCGCGAGCATCAGCACACATCGTTAATTTATAAACGCAAATAAGGTAAGAACAATATTTTATTTAACTTCAGTTTAGAATTGATTTCCTTGGGTATACTTGTGTTTACGTTGTTAAACTGAAGACGAGGTTTAGTTTCTTAGAAACTGTCCGTTTGTCCGGTTTGTAGTTACGTAATATTCTGTTTTAATATAGCGTTAGTTTAGAGTTCATCGTTTCTTCGAGAGAGCGTATTTAAAAAGCGGTGATCCGGGTTAGTTTAGATGTTTTTGTTTTTAGATGTGGTTTTTTTTGTGTGTGTTTTTCGGTAACCTAATGTTTTTTGATAATGTGAGTTTTACGGTTTGTGCAAAGGTTGTGTATGCTTTAGGTTTTTAATTCAGTGAATTTGAATGTTTCTCTGTAGCATTAGGCCTCCTGCTGCAGCAAGTACAGGTGCTGTGAGTTAAGTGTAATTATTTCATGCATCAGCGCGTGCTCTTACTGCTAGGGATGGATACCGAAACCCGGTGTTATGGCTCAACTGGGGATTGTGTTAACGTGGGACATGCGCGTGCACGCATTTGTTTTTACCTGATTTCCAGGCAAATGTTACACAGCGACAGATTTGCGATTGGGGGTTTCCAAGGATGCTCATAAAAAAAATGATGTATCACATAATTTATTAATGTTTGTACCATTAGCCGACTGTGTCGTTTACTCCGTGTTTGTTCTTATGTATTTGAGCCCGTTTATTATGTTTTTAAAGTAGTTTTCATGCTTGCGGTGTGCAAGCCACGCCCATGTTATTCTGAGGTAGGTTTTAATGGAAAACTGGTGACACACGTGAACTTTATTTGGCTATATTTGCTACTAACGCTGCAGTCAGCACAAATGGCCGAGTGGTCTGTGCGCTGTAACGACACCCATTGGGTTGATCGGAGTTTGAATCGCTCCTTGTTGGGTCAAGGAGACCCAGCAAGTTACTCTGTCACCTTCATATTTTATCCTCTTTGAACTAGTCAAAACACACAAAATGTAAAGCTATAGCATGCATAAAGCCTATTAAAAAATATTAAGGGGAAATTATTGTGGCAGTAACAAATTAGGCCACACAGTTGGCAAGAAGTTAATAAACAATACATTTTAATAAAATGTTCTCTACTATTTTTTGTGTTTGAGAGAAAAGCACTGCATACAAGGTTTTTCTGATGTGTATGGTGTACATTTTTGGAATGTCCTAAAGGCATATTTGCAACAATAGTTGAATTTGAATCAGGACCTAGAAAAAAAACACTTGCCTAACATTTGTGCTTCTCCAAAGTAACTTTGAAGTCTATCCATGTGTTTTATCAGTATTAGTGTTTCATAGAATTAAACTCCCAACCCTTGTTCTACCAATTGAGTTACAGGAACAACTGCATACATCTGGTAGATTTAAAATCAAATGTATATTATTAACCTTTAGAAATGTAAGAAAGGCAAGTTTGTTAGATATCACATAGGCATTACTGTCTTTACAGAGGCATACACTCAAAAGAGAAAATAACATATAGAAAATAATAGTAAAATTTTTTTACTACATCTAATATCTTTGGTTTCTTTCTCTAGAATTAAGGAGAACTTTACTACATAAAGTAATACACTACAAATCGTTAGTGAGACTTGTTAAATGGATTTAATCAATCAATAATAAAAAGCAGAACAGCACTGTTTTATAGAGGTAAATGGCATTTTATTCCACATCTGCTTCACTGTCTATATCTGAAACTACACAAAGGTTGAAGAAACATTGCAGTACACCACAATTATTATACAAATTGTCTGTCTTCGTTCTACATATGACATAGCTAGAAGATAAATATAAATAATATCTGATTATCAGAACCTAATCCGTTATCTTTAGTGCATTTTCATAACTTGCCTACATTTTAATATGGTGAGCATTTACATAAATTGCAATAAATAAATCAATTAAATCAAATCAATCTAAGAAATCTAAATGAGGTAAAGGATTGTTACTGTGAACAAAAATCTATTTCACAGAATGAGTAATTTTATGTCATTCCACACACCCTTAGTTTTTGTTAATATGACTCATAATATACAGTCTCCTCAAGGGTATGATAAAGTCTTTTCCATTGTCTAGTCTTTAAAAAGCAAACAAAGATCACAATAAATTGTAATATCGACTCGCAATAGTTATATAATCGCAATACTCAATATATACACAATATATCTAACATATTGAATCTAATATATTGAATCGTCACACAAGTATCGGGATAGTATTGAATCGGCAAATAAGTGTATCGTTACACCCCTACCCTATGACTGAACATACATGTATATGCAATATTAGAACAAACCTCAGTTTTTATACTGCATTTGAACAAAATTACTTACATTAGGGTAACTGTTTCACTGTTATTGACATTTTGATATTAGGCTTTTGATATTGTGACTTCAGTAATGATTGTGTGTGATTGGGTTGATTTAGTTTTGAAAGTGTGTGTGTGTGTGTGTGAGAGAGAGTGTCATACTGCCATGTTTAACTCTGTGTTCTTGTTTGCAGACGTCCTCAGCTGTTATGGCAGTCAGACTGTGTGATGTGGCTTCACTTCTGAGAAGTGGATCGTGGGCAGCTGAGCCGTGGACTGGGGTTTGTGGGATTTTTTTTAATCTTGTACTTTTATTATTGTCAATCATGGCCTTATATGGTGATTATAAAACAAGCATACCTGCATCTGTTTCTTCAGATGTGTGTTGTTTGTGTTGATTTTAGGGATTTTGGTTAATTTTCCTGACCGAAAACCGACACTGATTATCCGAACATTAACTGTTAACTGAATATTGAATTGGATAATAAGGGGGTGTGTCCACCGAGGCATTTCTGCCATCAGCTGATGGGTTTTCTATGCTGCTTGCTGGTGCTTGGTGTTTTTCCCATGCTCAGTGCCGGCGTGCAGCCAGTATTGTTTTAGCAGTGTCTGGTGTTTTCATGGCTTTATTTCATTGTGTAAACAGCAGAATGAGCATGTAGTAAAGTGTCATGGCGGTGGTGAGATGCCACCGGCGGTAGTGCATGTCACACACTGTGACAAATATAAGTGTAATAATAATAATAATGACAATTGAGATGAGGATTGATATTCATAGCTTTTACATTAACACAGAAATGATTGGCGTAGCCTACGTTTCCATTCCGTTGGTGCGTTCGAGTGCGGGCCTGCACGGCAAAACCCAAGTTATTCTGTGGGTTCTGCAATTGATCTTGTTGTGAAATGAACAGTTAGCCTACATAAAGTTAAAACCGGCTATCACCTGCTTGTTTGGTGACAGAGAGCGCACATGTTGCCGCAGTTGCCTATTAATCTGTGCTTTGAGCACATCTTCTGAACGCGCATTTAGTGCAGATGTATACATCTTAATAATTCTGGACAATGTCAACATGTTAGTTTTCCATCAACGAGTAGGAAAAAAACATTTTTAATGGCAATCGGAATAGGTAAGCTGAGGTAGGTTTAAAGAGTTGGTTTCAAATGGAATTGTTAAGGGATTTATACGGGTTAAAACGCGAATGACTGAAGTTGTCACTGCAAATGCCTTTTTATTTAATATTTAACTTTCTGGTATTATTTAAGATTCCATTATTTACTGATATTTATTTAAATGTTTTATATGATGTAGTGTGCCGTTTCACTGATGGATTTGCGCATTAAACACGGATGTTTCATCCTCATATATTTCAGATATCATATTTCAAAATGTATTTAAATATGTCTGTAGGCATGTAGGCTACATGACGTGTGGTTGCACATGACGGCACGCCCCCTGAGTTAACAAATAGGCTATAGTGTATTTTTATTTAACCATGCAGCAATAAATAAACCGTTTAACTGATAGTATTAATCGGTCAAATTTTTTTCTTTCGGTTAACGTTTAAATGGTTAAATTGATTTTTATACTAGGGGTTTTATAATGTCAAGGACTCATGAAAAAGAAGAAAAATCTCTTAGATGAGGTGTTATCCATGTTATTAAACTTGTTTGATTTCATGCGGCGCCACACAAACCGATCGACGGCTGACATCGCAGTACTGACAGGGTTTTTCCTACATTTACTTTTTTTTTTCGGCCGGAAAAAAAAATTTTTGCCCTGCCAAAGATTTATTTGATCATTGAAGGTGATTTATTTTTCTGCGCAGCACTGAATAAAGCAGGGCTGCATTTCCCAAAAGAATCGCAGCCTAAAGTTTATCTTGGAACCATTGTCACCAATGAAACTACGATCATTGTAGTCTTACGATGCTATTGGGAAAGCCTGGAACATGCAGGTTTCTGAACTTTCCCTCTCCTGTGTACGTCAATCAAAAGCAACTGACTCGATGACAAAAAGTCAGAAAACCGAATACATGTTTTACGTGGTGCATCTGTTGAATATTTGACCTGATTTAACCCTCTGAACTGCTCTCAAAAAACAAGTTTCCTTTTCTCTGACAAGGGTTCCACTCATACAACTGACATAAACAAGACAAAGAGGTGAAACCAGAACGAATCAGAAGTTGTTGTTAGCTAGCTGCTAAGGCCGTGCGATTTGGGAAAAATATCTAATTGCGTTTATTTTGACAGATATTGCGATTGCAATTTGATTTGCTATTTAATTGTGAGTTAAACTTCAGCTCAATGAAGTGTGTAGTGTGCAGCACAGTATGATTATTGTTACTCTGCTGAATAAAAAAACCAATAGAAACCATTAAAGTTATAGTGTGTTTTGGGCATTATTCTTACAGTTGATTTATTGGTTCCCTTCTGCCAGATTACATCCCACCAATAGAATTCATCAAATACCAGTAGGACACCATTATAGTTTACATTAAAACCAATACAATTCCCATTATAACCATTTCTAAAAAGAAATAATTTGCAATTAATTGATGTCCTATGTGTTTAAAGGATTTATAATACAAGTCTATGTTAAATTAAAGACCGATCGGATTCGCATCGCGGTAATCCTCATCTATTCTCATCATTACATTCAGAGAAACAAATAAATTTACATTTAGACCTAATGTTATAGGCTATGCTTATATTGCATATGCATGAGGGCGAAACAATCGCATCACATTGTCAATCACTTTCTCCTACACTGAGTGAATGAACCCTCGATCGTTTTTCATATCAAATCCTTCAAAGCGCAGTGTTTTTAACTAGAACTCGCACTACTTGCACTAGAAAGAGCGCGACGCTATGCAGATAAAACAATGCAAGTTATTCATTTTACATTGACAGTAAAATTAGCTTCTTGATGAAGTTCTTGAAGAGGTTTTGCTCAAATGCAAATTTTTATTGTTGTACAGTGGCAGGCGGTGCCACAGATGCTCTTCCTACTGTAAGTGCTGCTCACCTCACGTGATTCGTTATTTTGCCAATTTTTTTCCTTTACATTTGAATACAACACCTTAAACAACTAATGACAATTAACATCTATTAGCTGTATTTTTCTAAACATTAAAAAATTATTTTTGTTATTATGAAGTTAAAAGTAAATCTAGTGGGGTTTTTTTATTTAGCATTGCTGGTGCCATGCCATTAACCCTGCACCCACATCGAACCGAACCGTGACTCTAAACCCGTGTACCAAATTGAACCATGGAATTGTTGTATTGTTACACCCCTACTTGCTAATGCAAAAGTTTATATATGGTACACAATCACTTTAAAGAAAACTGACAAAACACAGAGCGGCAGTGGGTCTGTTTATGTAAATGGACTTAAAATGCAAATTACTACTCTCAATTCATTTGAACCAACAGAAAACGTGCATTTTATTTTTTTATAAAAAAGTTGATATTTTATTGTTTATAGTGTTAAAGCAAAATTAAAGTGCTTATCTTACTACATTCTGATGAGTTTGAGTAGTAAGGACATTTTTCCTCATGTTCACAACACAGTGTAAATATAACTTCACATAAAACTTAACAAGAGCATTCGCCTGTCGTTTGTTCTTTTTGTGACTGGAAATGATCCAGCGCTGTCTCAAGTATTCAGTATATAAATGGCGAATTCTGAACGCCACTGCGGTTAGTTTTATTTTAAGCGTCTCAAATATCAAATTGTTGGTCCTCTGGCTCAAAAAAAGCTCTCGCAGCAAACGGCGAATCGTAGTAATGCGCTCATGTTGTGTCTGCAATGTGACGACAGCGAGAAACATCAGTCACACAGCTGCGTAGTTCCGGACACACACAGGCCTACATTGGTGGGCTCGTGATGTACTCATCTGTCCACATGAAATAACAACTAGAAGAAATTCCATATTTGCAGGTCGCACATGTGGACTTGTAAAAAATGCTTGTGCTGTCACAAAAACTTGCGACCATTTGGTTGCAGTATGGAGCCCTGCATCTAAAAAACTTTTACCAATCGGTCTGGTGTCATATCCCTCACTAAAGTAGGAAATAAATTGCGATTGCTAACAAAGATTGACGTTTGCACATGACCACTTTCACACACTAGCAGCTGAAACGTTACAGACACATTCTGTGGACCCCTAAGATTTATATTACACTTGTGAAAAAGTGGGTTAAAACTAGGGATGGGCATTTTTCAATAAAATCATATTCGAATATTCAAGCTCAAAAAAATGAATATTTGTTTATTTAAATTAAGTTAATAAAGATGTTTTTACTTAGTCACGATTTTACATCAAGCTTATAATTATGATTAAATATTTATAACGCACTAATTTTATATCCTCTGTGTTTTTTAAGTGGAAAAGATTACCAATGTTGGAAAAAGAAAACGGAAAAAATAGAAAAATACATAAAAACTGCATTTAAACCCGACAGCTGAGAAGACGCACGCTGCTCTTAGTTTGCGCGGTAACAATATAGACTGACAAGAATATCTGTTTTATCACACATATTGTTGATAATAAATAAAAAACGGGCTTGATACCTCCATGCTGACTGTATGAGTTAAGACCCTATAAACAAAGCAACAAAGACGGATCCATTAGCTTGTTTTCCCCTTTATTATGCGGCCGTCACCTGAAGAAGATATTTAGCCTACTGATTCTTGATCATCACCGCATATAAATGTTTTTCTCTTTGTCGTTTCATTGTCAGTGTCTGACCTATTTAGCTCTGCATTGTATCAATAAATAAAATCAACTAAGGTAACAGGAACTACAGCGCGTTATTTAACGAAATAACATCCGTGCAAACATCAACTAGATATTAATTTACAGGCTATAACTTGAAGGCGACGACCCCATCGAAGTTCTAAGGAGGAAAATACAGGCTTTTAGTTATGGAAAAAGGTACCAATCTTATGCTAAAGCCAAATGCATTAGTTGCTGTGAAATGTACATTTTCATATTTTAAGCTTAAATTAGCATCAAGCTGGTGTATTTTTAACAAATGAACATGAAATTGCAGATTAAGATTAAGGGACATAGCTACATATTATTTTGATGTGTATTTATAAAGTAATTACAGATGAAGCGAAGAAGTGTTAAATAAGAAAGAGCATAATGTCTTCTGTAGTGGTAAATTAACCCCATGGTAAAGCAGTTTTTTATTCTCATGAATAACAAATTTAGAATAGCATTTTTTCATTTTCAAATAATTATTACAGATCGAATATTCGTGCACACCCCTAGTTAAAACTGCACTTTTAAAATCAATACCAACACTCCATTTTTACCTGACTGGTATTTTAACAACAATTTTAACCAGTTTTTCAAGTAAAATCATTATGTGATGATCACTATTGAATTGCGTATGTGTGTGTGTTTTTGTTTAGTTTTATAGTGCATACTGTTTTAATCTCACTTTACAGGCATTATTTACTGATGAGTTTCAGTAGCATAATTTCAATAATTTAGCGTAGCACATGTAATATAAAAGCTGTCCGATCATGTTCACGATGATTGAAATGTGGCACATAGTGATGCTTAGCACCAGGTTTATTCAGAGACGTCATTGATTGAAGTGTCTTGTGACCGGACGTCCTGTGCTGTTGTGCGTGTGAGAGTGCGGATGAGGTTTGGTGGATATGATAATGCTCAACACTACAGGTGCTAATAGAGATCTTCTCTTCCACTGCCTCTTATGTGTTTGTGTAGCAGGTGATCGCAGCCATGGAGACGCAGCTGTCCAATGGGCCTAACTGCACCAGCAATGGTCCCAATAGCGTCTCCAATAACTGCACGTCACCTGCAGAGATGCCCAATGGTGGCGAGGATAGTAAAACCAACCTAATTGTCAACTACCTTCCTCAAAACATGACTCAGGAGGAGCTGAAGAGTTTGTTTGGCAGCATCGGAGAGATCGAGTCTTGCAAACTCGTGCGAGACAAAATCACAGGTACTCCCACTGGATCTAAAGCTTTATTAAACATCTGTAAAGTTATTTGATTTTACAAAACTCGTAATATCCATTGTCCTGAAAAAAAGCGATGTGTGTCATTCATTGGTGGTGTTTTACGGTTTAATAAAATTTTATTACAGAATTAATTGTGTGATTGTTTTTGAACATTTAGATAGTTACAGATATTTCTATATTGCAGATTTGTTAAGCATGACTGTATGTATGTTCAGGTCAGAGTTTGGGTTATGGCTTTGTGAATTATGTGGAGCCTAAAGATGCAGAGAAAGCCATCAACACTTTAAATGGACTGAGACTACAGACCAAAACCATCAAGGTATGAACAATACTGCACCCTGTGTGTCTAACTTTCATCAGTAAATGCTTAAAGTGTTGTGTGTTAAGGTGTCATATGCTCGACCGAGCTCGGCGTCCATTCGTGATGCTAACTTGTATGTGAGTGGTCTGCCTAAAACCATGACACAGAAAGAGCTGGAGCAGCTTTTTTCCCAGTACGGGCGCATCATCACCTCCAGAATCCTTCTTGACCAGGTCACAGGTGAGATGAGACTTGATGTCGACACACAATCGTATCCCATTAGACTGCATTACTCGCATTCGCTATGGTAAACCTTAGGTAAAATGTACATTTTGATTTGTCAAGTCTGATTTGGCAAGAATGTTTAAGTGAATGTGGTTCTGGTGCATGTTTGGGTGGATATAAAGACTGTTCACTGACTGTTGGTGAAGGTCCACTATATAGTTTTCGAAAGAACTGAAAATCACAAACACCAGTGTTGCAGTGTTTACTGACTTCAAAACAAGTCTGATAAAGCGCATGGCAAATGCCCCGGGAGTGTGAGATCTTGTTTTTCTGACACAGGATGGTTTTGCTTGCCATCTGCTCCATTCAGTGAACGTAAAAAGCAGCACATTCAACCAGCCAAACTGCAGCTGACGTGTGAATGAGTGAATGAATTCATACAAAACAGCCTTTCTAAGCACCTGACATATGATCATGGATATTCGTCTGTAATTATTCTTTTATGTCTGACAACAGAAGCATAAAATATGTAAACGACAACAGCTTTTTTGGACATTCAGTTGGATTAAAATACAGCCCTGTATGTAAATACAGATATGATGTGATGTCATGAATATGCTAATTTGCATCTAACATCACCATCACAGAATCCTACATTTAGGCATGTAGATGCTTTTATCCAAAGAAATGTAAAAGATTAGGAACAAAATCCTGTGGTAAACACTTGACTGTTGTGAATTAGGCTAAAGTGAGTAGAGCTGTCGTGATAGGAAATAACCGTCTGATCATTCAAACGCCGTTATCACAGAGAACTTTACTATTCTGCATTTACTGTTACATACAAATGACATCTTTCCATTATATCAACACATTTATTTAACAGAGGGGAATTTCATTTTGAGGCCGAATGACTGTTGACCGAATCTAATGAGCTCTGTTTCTGATGAACTGACTAAATTCAGGATGGTTGTTCAATGAGATTCAAACCTGCTGTTAAAGCACACTGTTTCTAATATCAAACTGAGTGTACATGAACACTTGATATTTTGTTTATATTGCTTCACATGTTTGTGGCCTTTACAGTCTGTTCTGGTCACCTGTTAGTAAAAGACAATTAATCATCAGCCAGATTTTTTTCATTGTGTCCAGTAAGGTTGTTTTGAACTCAATGCTGATTTCTTGAATCAAACAAATATGCTGTTTTTTGTTTGATAACTTGAGTAGTTTTAATGGGTGTTCAGAGGTGTTGGGTTTATTATGCATATGATGTCTTTCCTCGTGTTAACGTGTTAAGGTGTGTCCAGAGGTGTTGGGTTCATTCGTTTTGATCGGCGTGTTGAAGCTGAGGAGGCCATTAAAGGTCTAAATGGGCAGAAGCCGCCGGGTGCTACAGAACCCATCACGGTGAAGTTTGCCAACAACCCCAGTCAGAAGAGCAGTCAGGCGTTACTTTCTCACCTGTACCAGTCACCCAGCAGACGATACCCCGGACCTCTGGCACAACAAGCACAGCGATTCAGGTAGCACACGCTCACTGCTGCTCTTTTGTTGACAGAGTTGAACGTGACAATGTCATTTGTGTTTCAGGCTGGACAATCTGCTCAATATGGCGTATGGAGTCAAGAGGTATGTTACTGTATGTGTGAAAGTTCTTAAAGCAATACGTTACTTGACCCAGGGTTGGGTTTTTCCTGTATAAATATGAATTACCATATACAAACGCAGCTTTACAAAGCGTCCTTTTCCCAGGGCTGAGAAGGATAGAATAAATTGATCCTTCATTCAAAACTTTAGGTAAATAAAATTATACAACAGTTCTTTCTGGTTCTCGAATCTGATTAGTTGAGAGCCGTGCGATATTTCACCGTGTCTTTACGAGAACCGCTTCACTCCCACTTGTATCACTCCGTTACTATTAGTCTGACTTATGAGACTGAAAGTAAACACAGGAAAACAGATACCGGAGTCTTTTTTTGTAATAATATGAAAAGGTTTTAATATGATAATATATTGAGCAGTAGGTGGCGGTGTATTCTTAGGTCACCAGTTTGTCATTTAATGAAAGAAGTAAACACAGGCACATTCACACAGTGCTCAGGAATGGTTTAAAAAATTACAGCGCATGAAACGAGATGCGCTTTACACAACAGAAACTGCCGTCTCAACTTGCTATTGAAAACAAATGCATCTGTAACCGGACTTACCCGCTCCGAGTGGCTCGAACCAGCGATCAAACAATCTAACGAGGAAAAAAGACAGCAGCCGCTATCTTCTGTCGCTTGTCGAGTGTGATTTTACCTGCATAGCGCTCACACTAGCTGGCCTCCGTTACACATGCTTACATTAAAAAGCAATGGAATGTGTCATCGAACTGTTGTATAAATGCAATATCACACTCGGTCATGTGATGGTGCCCTATATCAGCGGCTGTGATTGTCTCCTGTAATCGTGCCTCTGACCTAATCACAGTCTTGCTAAAGTCAGATGACTACCTGAGTGATATTGCATTAGTATGTCATCTGCTGTTAGTGTTATATTATTTATAGATTTATATATATATATACACACACACACGCACACACGTTGGTTTTAATATCTCCATAGGGACAGTCCATAGGCGACTGGCCACAAAAATCTATGTAATTTTTGCTTTAATTAATGTCATTTTTATGAATTATATGATTTAAAAGTGCGAGGGGCATCTTTAATACTAATTTCACCATCAAACTCCATCATACTGCTATCACGAGACTGCTATTTTACTTGTCACAGCCCTAATAGACACCATTTCATTTTTAAGGCAAACTCATGGGAAAACTATTCAGTGTTACTACCAGTAATGTGTATATATATATATATACACTGCTCAAAAAAATTAGGGGAATACTTGAATCACACTGTATTAGATCTCAATGAATGAAAGATTCATGCTAAAACTCTTCACCTAAATACTTTGCATAATGTTGTGAGAACAAAATAATGTGACAATGGTCAATGAAAGCCAAAATTATTAACACATTAAGGGCAAGAATTACAGTAAAATCACAGTAAAAAATGTAAAATACTGGCTGATTCAAAATGTTTGTTTCATCACAGTAACTCATGTTAGTCAGTAATGTGCATGGCCTCACATGCCTGTATGAACTTCCAACAATGTCTGGGCATCCTCCTGATGAGATGTCACATGGTGTCAGACTTGAATCAGAGCATAAGTGAACTCTTGGACAATCTATGGTGCTACTTGACAGCTTCGAATACATGAGATCTCAGAGGTTCTCAACTGGATTTAGGTCTGGGGAACGTAAGGGCCAGTCAATGGCATCAATGCCTTCATCATCCAGAAACTGCCTACAGACTCTGTTCACATCAGGCCAGGCATTATTATGCACCAGGAGGACTCTGCACTGCGCCAGCATAAGATCTGACAATAGATCTGAGGATTTCATCTCCATACTTAATAGCACGTGGAGGTCTGTGAAACCTTCGGATGATCTTTCTCAGACCACCCTTGCGGTTTTCTCTCCAGTGTTTGTGTTGTCACTTTTATTTGCACCAAAACAAGTAAAAATGGTTCACTATCACTTCTGCTTCCTTACCGGGTTGATTGATATTCCTGTAAGTTCACTAACTTGGTGTTATGCTTTGATGACTAGGTGTTCCCTTCATTTTTTTGAGTAGTATATATATATATGATGATGTTTATTGTTAACACAGCTGCATTAATTTTCATTTGTGTATATTTCTATGGAAGGTTAATTTGATAAACTGTTGGCAAGTTTAATCTACATAAATGCAAATGAAGTATACTTTACTTCACTGTCAGCTTGTTGAGGTTACAGATGCTTCTGTTAAATAAGCTCTCATGATTTATCCCCATTAAAATACTGACACCCATTTCACCAGTTATCGTACAAGTCACAGCTGAACACAACTTGTTTTGGCATGTAACCGAGACTATAAAGTAACAAAAGATTTGTTTCCAGCGGTAGCCCACATTATTAACAAGAACCTCTATAACAAGGGTCCCCAAACCTGTTCCTGGAGGGCCATGCAAAGTTTAGCTCCAACCTGTCTCAACACACTTGCCTGGAAGTTTCTGTTGTGCCTAGTTGGATCTTAATCCGCTGCTTCAGGTGTGTTTGATTTTGGCTGAAGCTAAATTCTGGAGGACACAAGTTTGGAGACCCCTGCTCTATAACATTGGCTGTTCTAATGGTCATCAAGCCAGTAATGGGTTCAAATAATTCTGTCATTTTCCTGTCATCACTTTTACTGACATTGTGTTTGTTTGTCTTGGCAGTAGATTCTCACCAGTGAATATTGACGGGGTCACCAGCCTGGCGGGCATCAATCTTCCGGGTCACGCTGGTGCGGGTTGGTGTATTTTTGTGTATAATCTGGCTCCAGATGCGGATGAGAGTGTTCTCTGGCAGATGTTTGGTCCGTTCGGTGCCGTGACTAACGTGAAGGTCATACGAGACTTCAACACTAACAAATGCAAAGGCTTTGGCTTTGTCACCATGACGAACTACGACGAAGCCGCCGTAGCCATCGCCAGTCTGAACGGATATCGACTAGGCGACCGAGTTTTACAGGTCTCTTTCAAAACGAACAAAACACACAAAGCCTGAATGAGTGAACACACACAACTTTAAATGTCACAAAAGAAAATAATTCATGTTCAGCTGTTGTTTTTTCTTTCTAAAGCTTCTTTAATAAGTTATTTTTAAAAGCAGTTGTTTGAAGATTGGTGTATGATACCGTGTGTGTTTGGTTTTCAGTTGGTCCTTTATTTTATTGTATTTCATTCTACACTCTTAGTGGAAATTCTTAAGTGACATTTAAGCTATTTTGAGTTGATAGTTGAGAGTTTAGTTTTTGTGTTATTGCTTGGTAATGTTAAAACAAAGGCAAATTAAAAATCTTATAACTAAATTGCCAAATGCTGCAAACCTCTGAAGTTTAGAAGCATCTATTTTTATAAAAATAAGCATTCATGGTCATTTTTACTAGAGATGCTGTAATGTAAGTATTTTCAACTTTATACAATATGATGCTTTATGAGCTTTTGAAACTTTCACAGAAAGTTTGTAACTCTTGATGTTTGTTGAATAATAATGTAAAAAAAAAATACAGAACCCTTTAAGGTGTTTGTATCAGGATTTAAGACTGGCCGTGTTTTACACGATTTACGGTGACTTGATTTAAGTTGCTTTTATTTTTCTTTAGAAACGCAGGTTGAGAAACTCCGATTGTATTGTTCCTGCAGGTGATTTATCATTTGACCTGATTTTCTTAGCACAGGTGTATAAACATGTTTTTTGGGCCTTATGTTTGTGTTTTTGAAGAGGCCTTTATTATAATTGTATAACAGGTTTGGTTTTGTTGTCCTGTATTAAGAGAAGTGTGGAGACTTGAAGTTAAATTTCCTTTGATTTCTAGATTTATGTGGTTTGAAGATGTGCCACATGCTTTATTTTGTGTTGAAGGGAAGTAGCTTCATTTGATGGTTTAGGTAATGACATAATGTTACTTCTGTGATTGTGATCACAATCGCTCTGGACCTACATTTGAAGTGCTCCGAGATTTTTGTTATATTTGGTTTAATGTTAAATCTGAGTGAATGAACTGTGATGTCTGATGCTGAGCTCAAGAACATCTGCAGTGTGATTCATTGCATAATGTGTGAAGGAATGTTTATTTAAACTTGTATCGCTTGACGACTTTCTTTATTTGTGGTATAGAGTATCTTATGTTAAGCATTTAAATGAGACTAGATGTACATGTTGTTTTGGTTTTTGGAATTGTTTACTTTTTTTACGTTGAGTACATCAATAAATGTGTAGACGCTGAAACACGCTTTATTTTTGACCTTTTGTATTGTAATAGTTAAGGAGGTCTGAAAATGAGCGACGCCTTGTTCCATAACAACGAGGCACCAAATCTCTTGCAAAAACCTTTACACATTGGGTTCCTCTGTGGTGGAATGATCTACCAGCCTCCTTCACAACCTTCAAAAAACAACTCAAAACATACCTGTTCTGAATCTATCTGACTAACAAAAAATTGTCTTTCATGTTGTTCATTTTCTCCCTTGCTTGCTTCAGCTTAATCCTCCTAGTAACATGTTTTTGTAAACTATCGGTACTGCTTAGTGTGTTGACAAAATGTTTTATGCTCTCCTACTTGTAAGTCGCTTTGGATAAAAGCTTCTGCCAAATGAATAAATGTAAATGAGTTCCAATGCAAAACCCTCTTAAGTGCCTCTTAATGTTTTCTTGTAAATAAGCATTTTTTTATCAGGCTCTTATGTTTAGGTTCAGCAATTTCACTTTAATGGTAATGAAAAGGTTATTAGTCTGTACTTTAAATGCCTTTTCACAAATGTCACTAGTCATTTCATTGGTATTTAACAAATTTGCAGCTGTCTTTTGCTGCAAAACCCCCTAGGCGCATTCTGCTTCCCCCGGTCTGTCCACGATTACATTCCGGACACGGTCGTGCAACAACGACTTGATTGCAGTTGTATGTTTGCGGTTCTATTGTGCAATCAGTAATGCGGTATGTTAGCAAACTTTAGCGACTGTTTGCAAATGTTTCAAGTATTCAAGGCAAGAAACTGAACACAACATTCAATTTAACATGAACCAAATGAGTGTTTATTGTTTAAATCCTTAATAATGGCTTACATTATAACTCGCATGTTACCCCGGCCCTTCGTTTGGAGTGACTCGAGTGAGGTCCCGAAAAATCTCTGATTGAAGCTGGCTTTATGGCCCCTTACCCTTATCCCTCCAACCAAAAGAGAATCGAGGCAGCCCTAACCCTTAATTTTCTTCCAAGGAATCCTATGAAGGATGTCTTGTTTAATTTCTAGATTAAGGACCCTCTGTATAGGCTACCACACTTTCTTCTGTTTAGAGGTGATTTATGTATTTGGGGCTTGAAATACAAATTTACAGACTTTGAGCTCTTCATAGAGACACAGTCAATGTAAGCTGCCACTTTCTTTCCCACCTGCCCAACCCTCCCCCCACCCCCCCAAACTATGCATCGACGTGTATACATAGATAGATAAAGCATCTTTTCTGTTATTTTGACCTGATTTTCCTATTTTCATTTTCAGCAAATAAATGCAAATAGGAACACAATTTTTATTTGAAATTTGGGAAATTTAATGATTTTTATGCTTTGTCAATGTAAGAATTATTTTATGCCAATAAAGCTTTTTTTGAATCTTGAATGATGAATACAGACTACCGCCACCTGCTGGAGTTAGTAGCCAACTATTCATCGTTCACCATCTTCATGTTAGGAAATAAGTAAAAATGTCTACACTTTCCTTTCAGTTTGAATAGAAGATTTGACATAACCATAATAAATTGAATATTTAAAGCTAATTATCCCTTAGACAAAATTTCTCTTAACTATCTCTTAAAATGGGATTTTGTGACTTTTCTACAGTTAAAGATGGAAACTGTTTATTATATCTGAGTTTTGTAAACGAAATGAGACTCCAAACAGGCAATATCACATTCTATGTTTCAATAAAAAGCCTGAAAAGATATGCAGGCACCTTAGTTCATGTGCTGTTAGTGTATTTTTTGGTTATTTGTCATGGCTGGAGTATAGGCTGGTGGGGTTGAACGTGTCTTTGGGATATGGCAGATCTCGTAGGAGGCTGCTGAATGGATATCCTGTCGGTGGCCGCAGGGACATTGCTGGGAGAAATCCAGATGTCAGGTATGGCGGAATAAAGTTTGGCGTCGAATAGGCAAGTCGCAGCGGACCAAACGCAAAACGATTGTTCAACCCCATCAAGCTTTCGCTGCTAAAACAGTTTGTGGATGAGGACTGGAGGGGAGAGAACGCAGATTCGGAGCTGAAGTGTCTCAGTGGAGCGTCTGTGAAGTGGATGCTGTTTGATCGGGAGAAAGGCACATTTTCAGATGATGGCACCACATTTCCATTTGGACTCTGACCTTGCTGATAACTGAGCACCAGATCAATGGCCTTCACAACGTCGTCTGAGCAGCTTTTAAGAGTCGACTCAAGAACGTCTGGTTTGACATAAGGGAATATCTTCTTCAGAACTGCAGTGGGGTTTCGCCTGCTGATGTCTGATGGCTGTTCTTTAGGCTTCTCGATGCCTGACTCTAGAACTGAGGAATTCGTTGACTTTGGATTTTCTGTGTGTTTCAAGAGATGATGATCCGGCCCTGGAGACACACCGTCATTTACTGGCTTGCTTTCTCCCAGTGGAGAGATGATCTTAGGTGTGTGAGGTACAAACAAAGCCTGATTCATAAATCCTCCAAACACATTGCTCTTACTCTGGGTTTTTTCTGCAAAGGTAAAGTATAAATAATGTCAGAAACGTCATAACAGGGCACTGAATTAAAAGACACTTACGTTAAAGTCCATGTGTCAAAGATTCCAGATCTCAATGCAATGCAGGCTTTGAAGTTGAAAGTGGTCTTACACATTTTTAAAAACACTTGAGGTATACTGTATCATTATAGTAATATTAAAATTTTATTTAGGCTAATAAAATAATAAATCATACATGTCAGTCCTCTAATATATTTTACATGAGTTTTTATATTTAGCTATAAATATGTGAATTAAAAGTCAACCCAAGGGTCACGTTTACATTTCCTCACTTGAGTGAATTGTACCATTATATTTACAAAATTTGTATTTGATGTAATAAAAATGTTTTTAAAATTAAGGGAAAATCTGAGTTTTTTTTATTACCCTAAAGTATGGCAGTGTGTGACACAAGCACGCGCGCGCACAGCAGTGGTGAATGCACGTACCGTCTTTGAAAGTGTCGAACGAGGGTGAAGTGGGTGAAATTAGGAGTGTTCTGGACGGGTTTATGCCGCTCTCGGTTGCTCCTGCCACGGGGTAAATCATCTGCAGCTCCTCCTGCGCTTGCTGCCTCCGCAGCGCTACCTGCGCGGCCATGACGCGCTGCCGCTCCGCGATTAACGCGCACTTGACACACGCGCAGTCCCGCCAGCGGCAAAAGCGTTTGTGTCCCTTGAGAGCAGAAACCACCCCGTGATTCCTGCAGCGGGCGCATTTCGGGCTGCGCGGGTAACTCCTTTCCTCCGGGCGGAGGAAAAGCGCCGAATGCGGCGAGAGCAGAGAGAAGCGACCGCTGATCGACAGATCCATCAGTTCAAGCGCGCGCGCGTGTGTATGCGTGTCTAAACGAAGAGAGTTTCAAGTGCCAAAGGAGTGAACAAGCCGAAGATTTAATCCTGCAGGTGACAAAAGAGAAACAGGACACCTGACACACCCTTCAGACTTCCACCCACACTCTTCATCCCCGCATTACATTCATCTCAATGAGTTTATGAGGTTTCTACATTAACAGCTAAACTTTACCATCAATCTACATCTACTCATCAATACATTTAATGAAATCATCAAAACACAAATAGTAAAACTGTGCAGTAAAATGTTACACAAATCACAAGCAGTAGGCTATCTGAATATACTGTTCATCTGTGTTCTCTCTCTCTCTCTCTCTCTCTCTTTACATGTTCAGATAAAGTTGTGGAACATCCATAGTCACATATACATATATACTGTATGTGCGTTTTTACCTCTCTTCATCTTTAATTTGGTGAAAATTTAATTCTGCATTTTAATCTTTCTGGTATTTGCATTCAGTTGGCTGGTGTGACACCCACCCGTGTGTGCTCTTCTGGATGAGAAGCAGGAAAGAAAAGAAAACGAGGGATTTAATCATTTCATCCACCGTCTTCTCCATCTGTGTCTTATCACTGAGTGTTAGAGATCTTATCTGGACACATGCTGCATTTCAACACGGATGACCAACAGAGAGCCACTATAGCAGAAGACTGTGTGTGGGATCTTAAACATCATGAACCTCATTAAAACTAAACATTTAACTACACATACGTAGCTCTATATATACAGTATATACATAGCTTTAATATAAGGATCATTTTGAAACAATATTGTGATCTGTATTTTTTACACTACACTTTTTTTTACATTTGTTACCAACTTTTGCATTTGACTCTTGATCTCTCTACAAAGTGTTTTCAAGTTTTCAAATAGATTTATGTGAATCTATTCCCTGATAAAGTTTTGTGTTGTGGGAAAATAAAGATTCACAAGGATATTGTTCAGAATACATCTTATATTCTACAGAAGACAAATTGTCACATAGCTGATGATCAAAGATTTTGATTTAAATTTTTTGTTTGTTAAAGTGTATAATATATAATACTTATGTTAATGAATGTAATAATTGATCTAAATGGTTTCTAGTGTAAAGCGGGTTATGACTGAATCAGAACACATGACTTCTGAACTTCTAACATGATTTCCTGCAGCATGTTTCTTGTTATGAAGTGTGAGACTCATACTTGAGTTCCTCTTGACCCCAAGCTTTAGAAATGATCACTTAGTCACTCTCTCTCTCTCTCTCTCTCTCTCTCTCTCGATTGTTTGCTGCCACTGAGGCAAGAGACAAGTGAGGGTCCCTGATGGCTCATATCTGTTCTCGAGACCACCAGAACAGAAAGGAGAAAGAAACCAAAAGCTGCCAGAAGAAACCAAATTATTAAAATGCCAAATTATTTAAATACACAAGCCGGAAAATACTTTACATTTAACACACAAATTACATTCATGTGATGAAACAAGGATTTTGCATCTGTATTTCCGTCTGCCATCATATTTTGTTTTTAATTCGCGGTGAAACTTCCAGTTTACTCAAGTGAAGTCACTTGTATTTAACGTCCTTTCCTGCATCTGAAACAGCCTATATATAGCAGGCATGCAAAGTAAGTAGCCTATGTGTCGTAAATGTTCTGTCAGTATGGAAAACTTTAAAGCGTACTTGATGCGTATAATGAAACTTCTGTCATTAATTACTCACCCTCAAGTACTTAAACATCCATAGGTCCTCCGTTTTTCCCCAGAAGGCAAATGAGTGTATTTTTGAAAGCTTTCCGACTCCTTCATAGATGGCAACGCAACTGAAACTGAAGCGCTGAAGGTGCGTAAATACATCGTAAAAGTCCACGCGACTCCGGTGGTTCAGTATTAATTAATATAATGTGACGAGGATACTTTTTGTGCGCAAACAAATAAAAATAACTATATTCAAACACTTCCTGATTTGATTGTTAATAGCGCGCGCTCCCGCTGGATACTTTTGTTTGCACAGAAAGTATCCTCATCGTATTAATTAATACTGAACCACTAGAGTCGCGTGGATTATTTTACGATGTATTTACGCACTTTCAGCGCTTTGAAGTTTGGTTGCGTTGCCATCTATGGAGGAGTCAGAAAGCTTTCAAAACTCCACTAATTTGACTTTTGGGGAAAAACAGAGGACCTATAGATGTTTAACTACTTGAGGGGGAGTAATTAATGACAGAAGTTTCATTTTTGGTCGGAGGAACCCTACCCTGAATTTCCTGTTGTTAAATTGAGCTTGTTTAACAACACCTATAAGTACATTATTTTCACTGTTAGGGTTAATACATCTGTAATATTCAAGTTGTTGAATATAAATGTACACTTGTGATATGTGTGTAGTTCTTGTATATAGGCACTAGGGGGCAATAGTGAATCTGAGAAGTCATGAGTAAGCAGGAGGTTAGGGAGGAAATAAAAAGTGAAGATCTCTTATGTAAAAGCTGATCTGGGAGTTTGTCATATTTTCTCATCAAAATATTACAACATCATACAAAATGGAAGTGCTTGAAAGGTTCTTCACAGTGATGCCATAGAAGAAGCACTTGGTTTCACAAAGAAGCATTCAGTTAAAGGTTCTTTAAAGAAGCATCTCTTTCTTACCTTTTTATAATCTGAAAACCCTTTTTTCACACAAAGAACCTTTTGTGAGACAGAAAGATGTTCAGATTTTAAAGGTTCTTAATGGAAAACTTCTTTTATGGCATCACTGTGAAGCACCTTTATTTTTAAGCGTTGTAGGTCTAAGAGCATAATGTGAATGTCCTGAACATGTTCATACTGCACCCACATGGAGCGAAGTGTTTTAATTCAGCATTGTCACAGTATGTGATTTTGAATGCTGGGTTTATGGTTATGGTCCTGTGCTGGATTATTGTTTTCACACAGTTTCTCAGTGGAGTGAACCTTTTTTCTTCAGGGTTTTTCTATTGGGTCCCTTCATCTGGGCCTGTGCTTGTTCTAGTACTGTTTTGGGTTTTAATTTGTTAATAAATTATAGCTAAAATATTCTGTGTGCATTTAGGTTCTGTCTGCAAAAATGTGACAAAAATGTTCCAACATAATTGGCAATATGAGTCAGGGTGCATAAAGCCTTTATAGGAGTCCAACAGAAAACAACTACAGCAGTTCCTGAAATCAGATATTCAGAAGAACTTGTCATTAAGTTTTATACAGTTTTTATGACAGTACATAAACTACACTCTTAAAAATAAAGGTGCTTCAAAAGGTTCTTTAATGCCATAGAAGAACCTTTAACATCTGAAGAACCTTTCTGTTTCACAAAAGGTTCTTTGTGATGATAAAAGGTTCTTCAGAATATAAAAAAGTAAGAAAGAGATGGTTCTTTAAAGAACCTTAGGCTGAATGGTTCTTTGTGGAACCAAAAACGGTTCTTCTATGGCATCACTGTGAAGAACCTTTAAAGCACCTTTATTTTTAAGAGTGTAGCTGACATGATTTTCAAGGTAAATATCACGACTAACATTAGATCCCAATCTTCTCATGTCTCCAGAGACATAACTGATGGCCTGTTTGACTTTTTTTGTGATATGAAAGAGTCTTCATCACAGCTTTTAAAGTTACTATTATACTATGTGTTAATGCTTTTTGTAAAACGTATCAAATTTAAATATTATGTAAAACTGTTGTTTGTGTAAAGTAATGTAAACATGAAAGAGAAATCAAAAAGAAAACTTGCTTTTTAAGCTCTTTATCGTTTCTTTGTTTCCCAGATTTGATAAGATTTTGTATTTTAAGATTGCACAAAACCTTTTAATATGCATCATGTAACTGTTCTTGGCACACACTCCCACATAAAAGCATGAAGGAATTAAAATGTGCTATATTAAGATAAAGAGAAATCACCAAAACTATCAGATATTCACAGACCAAGTGGGTGTTAAACTCACAGACCAAGTGGGTGTTAAACTCACAGACTGATATACACACATGATCAGATCTGACATCAGATGCAACACACTAGCAAAAGCAGCTTCAGCTGGCAAAAGCAGGTGTGCGTGCGTTACATCAAGATAGAAAATTGTGTTGTTATTGTTTATTCCCATATGCAACTACACTAAGAGACATGACAACAGAAGTGATTCTTATCACCACCATCAATTTAGAAACTGTAAACCACAGCGCTGAGCAAATGATCACTTAACTCCCAGACATTCCTGTTAACTCGTTCAATTCACAATACACACAGTTAGGGTTAGCTGCTCTCCAGCTAAGCAAAGGTGTCTTTTATCAGCCAGTAATGGAGAATCTTAGATCCTGAATCATTGCAGGTCCGTCCGTGTCATGTCAAAGTAGATACATGTTTTTATGTTGATGATGTGGTCACAGTCAGTGGACTGTGAGACAGCGGCAGGAGTCAAACTGTCTGAGAGGAGGCTCGTATCAGCGCGCTCATGCGAAACCTGTTATCCTTCAGGTAATGTAAACAGCTTAATTCCAGCGTCTTCCGTGAAATGTTTGCAAGTTTGACACATCGTTTTAGACATACTGCAACTGAAAAATCACACACGTTAATGTTGAGCCATAATGGACCGCATGTGGAGAGCAGACACTCTAAAATCAGCTCAGAATGATACAAACGGCCATTGATACACTTTTAAGAAGTTATTCATTATCATGTTATTATGTCATCAGGAGACATACTCATAGACATAACGACTTTTATTTATACTGTTAAAAAAATGAAGAGAACACTTAGTCATCAAAGCATAAAACCAAGTTAGTGAACTTACAGGAATATCAATCAACCCGGTAAGGAAGCAGAAGTGATTGTGAACCATTTTTACTTGTTTTGGTTTAAATAAAAGTGACAACACAAACACTGGAGAGAAAACAGCAAGGGTGGTGTGAGAAGGATCATCCGAAGAAGGTTTCACAGACCTCCACGTGCTATGAAGTATGGAGATGAAATCCTCAGATCTATTGTCAGATCTTATGCTGGCGCAGTGCAGAGTCCTCCTGGTGCATAATAATGCCCGGCGTCATGTGAACAGAGTCTGTAGGCAGTTTCTGGATGATGAAGGCATTGATTTTTTACTGTGATTTTACTGTAATTCTTGCCCCCTGCACACTGAGAACATACACACAAGATACTGACCACTGCACACTGAAAACATCCACACAAGATACTGACTACAGCACACTGAGAACATCCACAAGATACTGGCCACTGCAACACTGAGAACATCCACACAAGATACTGACCACTGCACACTGAGAACATCCACACAAGATACTGACCACTGCACACTGAGAACATCCACACAAGATACTGACCACTGCACACTGAGAACATCCACACAAGATACTGACCACTGCACACTGAGAACATCCACAAGATACTAACCACTGCACACTGAGAACATCCACAAGATACTGACCACTGCACACTGAGAACATCCACACAAGATACTGGCCACTGCACACTGAGAACATCCACAAGATACTGACCACTGCACACTGAGAACATCCACACAAGATACTGACCACTGCACACTGAGAACATCCACACAAGATACTGACTACAGCACACTGAGAACATCCACAAGATACTGACCACTGCACACTGAGAACATCCACACAAGATACTGGCCACTGCACACTGAGAACATCCACAAGATACTGACCACTGCACACTGAGAACATCCACACAAGATACTGACCACTGCACACTGAGAACATCCACACAAGATACTGACTACAGCACACTGAGAACATCCACAAGATACTGACCACTGCACACTGAGAACATCCACACAAGATACTGACCACTGCACACTGAGAACATCCACACAAGATACTGACCACTGCACACTGAGAACATCCACAAGATACTGACTACTGCACACTGAGAACATCCACAAGATACTGACCACTGCACACTGAGAACATCCACAAGATACTGACCACTGCACACTGAGAACAGACACAAGATACTGACCACTGCACACTGAGAACACACACAAGATACTGACCACTGCACACTGAGAACAGACACAAGATACTGACCGCTGCACACTGAGAACACACACAAGATACTGACCACTGCACACTGAGAACATCCACACAAGATACTGACTACAGCACACTGAGAACATCCACAAGATACTGACCACTGCACACTGAGAACATCCACACAAGATACTGACTACAGCACACTGAGAACACACACAAGATACTGACCACTGCACACTGAGAACAGACACAAGATACTGACCACTGCACACTGTAAACATCCACACAAGATACTGACCACTGCACACTGAGAACATCCACACAAGATACTGACCACTGCACACTGAGAACATCCACACAAGATACTGACTACAGCACACTGAGAACATCCACAAGATACTGACCACTGCACACTGAGAACATCCACACAAGATACTGGCCACTGCACACTGAGAACATCCACAAGATACTGACCACTGCACACTGAGAACATCCACACAAGATACTGACCACTGCACACTGAGAACATCCACACAAGATACTGACTACAGCACACTGAGAACATCCACACAAGATACTGACCACTGCACACTGAGAACATCCACACAAGATACTGACCACTGCACACTGAGAACATCCACAAGATACTGACCACTGCACACTGAGAACATCCACAAGATACTGACCACTGCACACTGAGAACATCCACACTATATACTGACTACAGCACACTGAGAACATACACAAGATACTGACCACTGCACACTGAGAACATCCACACAAGATACTGACCACTGCACACTGAGAACATCCACACAAGATACTGACCACTGCACACTGAGAACATCCACAAGATACTGACGACTGCACACTGAGAACATCCACAAGATACTGACCACTGCACACTGAGAACATCCACAAAATACTGACCACTGCACACTGAGAACAGACACAAGATACTGACCACTGCACACTGAGAACACACACAAGATACTGACCACTGCACACTGAGAACACACACAAGATACTGACCACTGGAACATCCACAAGATACTGACCACTGCACACTGGGAACATCCACAAGATACTGACCACTGCACACTGAGAACACACACAAGATACTGACCACTGCACACTGAGAACATCCACAAGATACTGACCACTGCACACTGGGAACACACACAAGATACTGACTACTGCACACTGGGAACATCCACAAGAGCTGCAGTTTTGGAGATGCTTTGATCCAGTCGTCTAGCATCACAATCTGATCCTTGTCAAACTCGCTCTAATCCTCACGCTTACCAATGTTTCATGCTTTTAACACATCAACTTTCAGGACAAAATGTTCACTTCCTAATATATCCCCCCCCACTAATAGATGATAATAGAGATAACTTGTGTTATTCACTTCACCTGTCAGTGATCATAATGTTAGGCCTGATCTGTGTATATATATATTGTATTGTTTTCCCTAACAAGTTAAATGAGTCTCAGTCTTTCAGGAAATATCAGATGTCACACCAACGTGTTATAAAATCTCTGTAAACACTATGACTCAGATCATGCCAGGGTCAGTGAGAGATCAAGGGTCATGAAATAATGACAAAGCATAAAAGAGGGAAAAACAAATCAAAGAAAGAAAATAAGACAAAGAGGAGATTATGGTTCTTGTGTGGAGTCTTGATACCCGCCTGAGGATGATTTGTTGCAGTTATTGTCTTGCCTCACAGGTGATTGTTATGCTGCATTCGAAGCAGATTCCTGCTGCTGTTGCTTTTGTTTGCTTTAATTGTCAGATTAAGCAATGCTGGTGAACATGTGTTCGACTTTAACACCTGTGAGAATATAAACACATTAGATCTCTTCACCATTCAGAGACAAAGCTCCGGTACTCAAACTCAAACAAGATTCTTGTGTAGAAGTTTTTTCATGACAATGTGTTGAAATGAGGAATGAGGAAACAATGAGGAAAGAATGTCAGAATAAAGATGTTGTTTTTTGCATGCTGTGCATTCAGCCCATCATCGCAGGAGTTGCCCGTGACTCCACAGGAGCCCTTCATCTACTGAGAGAAGTGACAGTCTTCATACACCTGCTCTGTTATGAGAGAGAACGGAAACATTTACTGAAAACAGTGTACATTTCATAGATGCTTAAACAAGCACACTGTTAAAAAATCAACAACATCAGTGCCTGCAGAGTTTGAATATTTTTATTTAAAAGGCACGTATATTGTTTTGATTCTCACAGCCTGATGTTTTAAAGAATAACAAAACGAGGTGCACAAAGACATGAAAGCAGCTTTGACAATTTAAATGAGTGAAAGATCGTAGAAAACACAGGAGACAAAGCTCAAACAATGTAAAAATGTGGGTTTTACCCTGAATACACTGTTAAATAGAAAGACTACAGACGCAGGTCAGTTTGTATGCTGCAGCAGGAGACACAAAACTACAATAATGTGGATGTTCCCTGTGAATTCACATTATTTCTGTGTTTTGTGTGATTCTTTACACGGGCCCGTAAGAGGCTTTAAGCTCTAAATCTCTTTCATCCGTTTAAATCTGCTCAGAACTAACAAACAAACCCTTTTCTTTCATCTAAAGATGTAGAACTTTAAGCGTTAAGCACAAACTGATCGAAAGATGATTGTTAAATAAAGTTGTTGCAACAGCTTTATTTTAAGCTATTTTACAGGGATTTGTTTGAACTATTCATATATATAGTGATGCAAAGATGTGTTATTTAATTATAGGGTGTTTTGTTTCAGTTTCTGTATAAGTCAATCTCCAAAATAAGAATAAAACATAATACAAGATCATTAAAAATGCATTTACACCTTCATCAAATGTCGCTGACGCAACATATCCTGGCTGCGGTCAGGCACCAAAGCACACGTTAAAGCTGAAACACCAAACACCACAAACTTAATAACTTATTACAGCACACAAGTTTTTTTTTTGTATTTAATTCTAAACGTTACATTTTTTGTATCTTAAATGTGATCACAGTTTATATTTGTAAATGTGTGTTAGAGAATAAGACAAACAGAACACATGTACATTTCCTTCTGGTAATATCTTATTAGATTAAATTACTTCCTGTGTATTTTAGCTAACTCATCTGCCTCTATCTGATAGAACTCAAGAGTTTGTTCTTGGCATGGTGTCTTATCGGTGATGATCTTGTTGGCAGAAGGAGCATCTTACGTGCCTGCAGTATCTCACCATCTTCTCTCAACATCTCTTTACATTTTAAGCCATTGTAGATAAAGGTTTTTATTGTGTGACTGGAACCTTGTGTTCACACCACGACTGCAGATCCGAGCCCTCATACACAGATTCAATCTTAAACTGAAAATCTCTGTGTGCTACGAGCAGAGCTGCAGTAAAGGTGTGCATGTGCAGCTCTGACCTCAATAATCTATCTCTACCATGGCTGGATTGGTAATCGGGCATACCGGGCATTTTCCCGGTGGGCCGACGTAATTTTTGGGCCAATAAATCTCTACTATTTTTTTACTATAGTAAGGTTAAAAACTACTATAGTTCCTAAGAGTTTTAGTGCAGTATACTACAGTATTTTTATGGACAAATGTATTACTATTGTAAAGTAAAAAATTGAAAACACAGAACTCGAATTTGGCTATAACTAAGATCAATTAGGGCCATATCATTTTATCTGTATGTAACATTAAAGCTGTGTATTTATGTGATGACCTGCACTTCTGTTTTTTCAAAGATAACAGACATTTTAACTTTAAACCTCTGTAGCACCGGTGCTATGTGTAAAAAAGTTCATGTACGACCCTGCTGGCAGTCGGCTAGCAGTGTTTTTAGGGTGAAACGTATATTTTCAGGACCTGACTTAAAAGTGTATGTCTGGCAACCTTTGTTTATGGACAACACAGAAATGGACAACACAGAAATTCTCAAGACTGTATTTGTTTCTTTATTTAACTTTTCAAAAAAATCTATTTCCAATTTGGTATTGTTATGCCAATGCAGCTTTGTGTGCCATTTATCGTATAATAATACTGAACATGTTTGCATCTTGTTCACAAAATCTCTCTCAGTGTGTCTTTTTGAACCAGTTTACAAGAAGTATTAATAAATTACACTTTTTAGAAATATTTAATGTGTTAGCTGAGCTCTCACTCTTTACTACTCATTATATGGCTGTAGTGCTTTTATGGAATAGGAGTTGAAAAACATACTTAAGGGCACGCAAAGAAGGGTGGTATTTGTGATCGTACTGTATGTGGGCCGTTCTGGGCCAAAATGCCAGGGCCGATTTTTTGTCCCAATCCAGCCCTGATCTCTACCTGATCTAACGCATAAAAATGATTAATAGAAATATCCAAAATTAACTGTGCACAGCCTGTGGACTGTTATGTTCATAGCTCGTGTAAGATGTGCCATATGAGGTATCATAAACTGCGCTGCCTCCAGGGGCGGAGTGGGACCAAAAAATCTACCGGGAAATTTTGTAGACCTCCGGACCTCGGTGGTCAAAAAAAAAAAAATTGCTAAAAAAAATATACTACGTTAGTAGTACCTTGCAGAGAACCCTTGCAAAAATATTGTATATTATATATATTAGGAAAGCCATCGCTACTGGTCACATCTATGGTTAGATTGATTCATTTAGATAAGTTAATACCCTGCAATCTGCAATCTCACCACTAGATGCCACTACACAAATGCACGTTGACGTTGTAGATTATACAGTGAACAGTGAAGTTTTTGTAGGTTTCATGAAAATGGTTCCCTGTAAATAAGCAAATACTGAAATCTAAAATTACAATAAAATGACTGCACAACAACATGAAATACCAAGTGTAATAATTATTATTTAAAAGATCTTGAAGTCAACAACAACATACAATAAGACCGGAAAAAAATAAATGACAGACACGTTTTTCCCCAAAGGGATTTTGCTATGCATATGCATGTTTAGAACAGACCTAAACAGGCCATTTAACAGTTGCTAATATAGATGCTTTGATTATACACAAACATAAGTGGTATTGGACATTGTAGCACTGTGAGTGTACACACACACACACTCTCTCTCTCTCTCTCTCTCTCTCTCTCTCTCTCTCTCTCTCTCACACACACACACACACACACACACACACACACACACAATGGAGCATTTTACTGCCTCCTCCTCCATAATTTTTTCCTTTTGAGTCTGACCTTCTCAGCGCCACCTTTCAGCAGGGCCGGCACTACCTATAAGGAGTAGGCAGTTGCCTGGGGCCTCAGGGTTGGAGGTGGGGCCTCCATAACTTGTTTCTAACTTTTTTTAACATACAGTAAATTACATCAGAATGCTGCAAGTGTGTTTCAAACGCATACGCAGCGGCAGACTGCTCGAGTCTTGCGGTTCTATCATACGCCGATCAGAGGCTGCGCGCACCTATCCTCACATGCAGCGTGACGCATATCCCCTTTTTTTATTACAGTCACTGCTGTTGTTCTTCATCACAAAATATTATTATTACGCTTTTCAAAATGCCCATTTAAACTTTTAATCGATTTCTCATTTGAAGTTTGCGCACTGCAGCGCACAGACAGTTCTCAAACAGTGCATGCAGGGCTGAACTATGTTCTGATTGTCCTCTATCGCATATTTTTGTGCATCTTACTGTGAAATACAAGGTTATGACAAAAACACACAAGATTAATATAAATACAGTGTGTCTTAAGTGAATGTTAAAAGTCGGATGTGTATCAGTATATCAGATCAGTAAATTAAAGTAGCCAAAATACCTGCTGCAGTTTTTGTCATCAATGTTAATGAAACAACAAAATCCCTAACTGCTCTTGACTGAAGAAGTTTTGTATTTTTATTTTAAATCAGTGTGTTTATTTAATTTATATAGCAAAGAAGCAGTTTTTAATTTTTACATTATTTAGATTCTTTGTTAAAATCTAACTGTATTACTATTGAAAACAAATGTCCTCATGATCTGATATGGATAAAGGTAAATGAGCGAGTTTGTTAAAGGGTGGATTGGAACCCCGGTCTCCAGCATTAACACAACAAGCATTACAACTTGAGCCATTGGAATCATCGTTTGATATGGCTATTTGCACTTTGTATAAATAACAAAGTGCTGTTGGGGCCTCAACATATTTTTGCCTAGGGCCTCCAAATGTTTAGAACCGGCCCTGCCTTTCAGTTTTCTTTTTTGCCTTTCATTTAACTCACTCACACGGATGTTAAACTTCCAAAACGTGACAAGGAAAAAGAGGTGTTCGGCGGCTTTTTACATCAAAGGCCGACAAGCAGTAAGCGGCCCCTCCCCAAATGGCATAACGGCTATACCATTTGGGGAGGGGCCGCTCACTGATCCCCCTATATTTTTGAAAATCCTAGACATGGTTGGAGCTGACGAACGGGTTGAGCACTTTAATATACTGTGTTGAGCAGAGAGACTGCTGCACAGTTTGACCAGCGGAAAGCGGCCGCACAACAGGCCGCCAGATGGTGTTGCTAATATAACTCGCAATGTATAACTATTATCAGACCGGCCCTCGCGGCGTCAAAACACTACCGGCCCACCGGGAAAAGTCCTGACTCTCTCGATTGCCACTCCGCTACTGGCTGCCTCTAAATAATGACCCAAACAGACATGTAAAACAGTTCTTTAATAATCAACCTATCAAGAAGAAACTAGTTTGCTTACCCCAGGGGTCCTGACAGGGTCCTTAGGGCATTTCATCCCTGTTTACTGCCTGCAGGCACAGATAATCAGTATTTAACAGCTGGGAGACTAATGAAGTTAATGTGGCTACTATTCACTAACACAATTAAATCAACAGTAGCAAATGTTTTCTACTTAAGTGAAACTTTCTGTGTTTGTGTTTGTATTATTTTCTGTCAACCAAAAGAAAAGCTTCTATTCAGAAACAACATTCATATTTTAAATGTTTTAGGTTTATAGGGCTGAATTCATAGAATTAATTCAATTTGAATTTTTATGTAAAACATATCACATTTATTTAAAGCTGCAATCATCTTTGGTAAAAAATAAAAACATCACTTGACCAAGTACATAAAGTACATAACAATCTGTGTCTCCTTACCCCGATTCACAATGATAATTTATAACAATGGTTTATATTTTGAGCGCTCAGGTCGGTTTACGCTTAGAATGTCAGTTCGTCATTTGATGTCACCAATGTTATTTTTTTTTTAAATACATTTTAGGTGTGTTAAAATTTGTTAATGCATATGTTAGATACGTTAAATTGCAAAAATTAAGGTGTCAAACCAAGAGAGCTCATCCACTTGGATACTTCATTAAAACATGCCTCCAGAAATCTGTGTCACTGTGTGAAGCTTTGGCGCCATGTCATGAAGATGCAAAGCAAAACGTCTTTGTTAGAAATCTACCTGTTTTTTACAATCTTGTTTCAGAACATTACAACCCCAATATTAGAGTGCGTGCAGTGCACTTTTTGAAGGACAGTTTTCTGAATCTGGGAGAGTATAAGGCTGGCTGTGCACAAAAGCTGTAGGTATGTATTCATTATTTATGAAATAATTTGCTACTAACTATTCAAACATTTTTTTATCTATTGTTTTTATTGTGTCCATGTTACAGTGTACTTATACATTTAAGTACTGAGTAATAATAATTAACCACTTGTACTTACTATAGGGTTAGGATGAGGGTGTGGTTTTAGGTTAGTTGCATGTAATTATGCATATAATAAATACTATAGTAAGTACATGTAACATGTGTAACAAGGGCACCGTAAAATAAAGTGTTACCATTTTTTATACATAGCCTCCTCTGTTCTTCCTGGTGCGACGCAACGCAATACACACGCATGCACGAACACAAAACAATATTAGTCATTATAATCAGTAATTATGTCCCCATAGCATGAAACAAATGCCTTGTTTATAATAGGTTTTATTGTTTGATGTCATCAAAGTGTGATTAGTCTTTCGTTCACCTCTCAGTTTACAAGTACACAAATTCCTTTTGCAACAAGTAAAGCGCATGCAGATTGAGATTTGAGAGGTTGTCTGTGCATATTAATGGTTATACTGCAAATCTGAATTTAAAAATAATTCTATTTTATTTTATTTATATAGCGCTTTTCAAAATGTGCATTGTTAAAGCAGGTTTACAGGAGAAAAGAAAAACACAAAAAAGGTCAAATACAGTACAGTGCATGGTATTGTAGAACAAGCAAAATCATCCTAATAAAGCAATGTTAATGTAATTTACCAAACCTTAAAATAATCTAATCTAATATAATATAAGCAGTCTCCTGGTGAGCAAGCCAACACTGTCCTGTGGTGAGGAACCCAAACTCCAATGATGACTAATAATTCTCCTCTGACATGTCATAGCTTCACTTAGTAAGTTTGAAAGTTTGAAAAAAAAAAATAGGTAAGCCAGAGTTAATATATTTAATGTTCTAGTCGTGGCCAGTCGTGGCCCAGTGGTTAGAGAGTTGGACACATGATCAGAAGGTTGCTGGTTTGATTCTCAGGTCTGGCAGGTAACGGCTGAGGTGCCCTTGAGCAAGACATCTAACCCCCACTTGCTTACTATACAAAATGTACAAATGTATAGTACAATGCAATGTAAGTCGCTTTGGATAAAAGCGTCTGCCAAATGCGTAAATGTAAATGTAAATGTTTTGTTTAGAAAATTTAAATAAATATGAAAAGTGCCCTTTTTCCACTTAAACCCCAGCCCCTCAAAATGTCTGTGCACGTCCCTGATTAGAGATCTCTTCTAAGGCAATAAAGGATTTAGACAAGATATTGTATGACTTGATATGGAGGAAAAAGCCACATTATCTTAAAAAAGAAGTTATGTGTAACACTAGAGAGCAAGGGGGACTTGAAGTTTTAGACTATACTACACTTAATACTTTCAAAATAAAATGGTTAATAGAATTTATGAAGAATAGAGAAAGCATTTGGAGTGAGTGTTTCCTAATTATATATAATACTATTGGTGGCAAATACGTTTTGTTAAAGTGTAATTTTTCTATTGATAAAATTCCCATTAAGGTGGCTGGTTTCCACAGACAGGCCCTGTTAACATGGAATTTGATATAAACACAATTTCTCACCACACAGTTACTGTATTTGAAATAATAAAGACATAAAAACACCAATCACTTTTCTACCATACTTAGTTTAATGGAAGAATTATCTTGTTTAAACAGTTGATAAATTCCAATGGGTATTTATTGTCATATACAGAATTTCTTGAAAAAATTAACTTACCAGTTAAACCAAGAGACTTTGCTATTGTTCTTGATGTAATTTCGAAGACTGTGGTGTTTCTTATAAGAAATTCAGATTCAAGGGAAATCAATTTGAAAGATTTTGGTGAAAGTATTTACATTGGTGTTCATATTGTAAAACAAAACTGCAGTAATAATTGCATAAGAAGTGCCCTGTGTTCGGTTTTAAGGTTTTAATAAAATTAAGGTGTCTTATAAAATTCTGCATAGAATTTATCATGTTAAACATGTTTTAGAAAGGTTTAAACTTGACATTTCATATAGGCTACCAGTGAATTTTGTGGGCAGGAAAAATAAACTATTTTTACCATTGTGTATTAGTAGAAAATTGGAAAGTGTGTTAGAAATTGGTGTATTTGATGTATTTTATCATTTTGAAAACAATAATTTAGAAAGAACAGTATATTATAGACGGTTCAAAGTGAAAACATAAACAAACGTTAACTGCGCATGCCTGCTGTTTTGACCTCAACTTAACTTCCGGTACACATCCACAAACAATAGAGTGCCTGTAGATTATTTCTGATAACAAGCGCAAAAAAACGAGAAGAAACGTTACTTGACCAAACTTCTCTCCAATATATTGAATTTAGACTGCGATACCAAGCTCAACCGCTAGATGTCAGTGTCCCATACAGTTTCTTTAAAGGCGACCAAGCTACAGGCCCCATTAAAATTCAACAAATCGTTTATTAATCAATTATTATTCAATAAAATAATAATGTTAATTAATTTTAACATAAGTGAAAGTGACCTATTTGTCAGATATGGTGACCCATACCCGAAATGTGACCTCTGCATTCAACCCAACCAGTGCACGCACACACGCGCGCACGCACACACGCGCGCAGCAGTGGGCAGCTATCACTGCAGCGCCCGGGGGTAAGGTGCCTTGCTCAAGAACACGTCAGTTGTTATCTGCAGGTACTGGGAATCGAACCGGCGACGTTTTGGATTACGAGTCCTTCTCTCTAACCATTAGGCCACAACTGCCCCAATTAACTCAATATAACTAGTTATATTATTACACAAGGCAAACACAAACCGAAAGTTAACTGGGGTCAGGCGCGCGCGCGCGCGTCTGATGAAACGTCTATACAGTTATTTATTGTATTAGGTAAATAGCATAAACATAAAACAAAATGGGCCTTATGTAAACCAAACTTTTCACATTTTATTAATCATTTCAAAATATATATTACAACATTGGAACAAATGGATAAGAAAAAAGCTCTAAAAACATGTAATGGTTTAAAGGCACTTAACTTTGTGTTTTTCTGTTTCTCTGTTAATGTGATGTAATACCTGTTTTTTGTGAGGCATTAAATAGAAGAAAAGTCAATATCTGGATAAAGGCTCCCTCATGTGGTGGACATAAACATGTAAAGAGAAACATGTAATAAATATGAAGTCTTATTATTTTTTTTAATCCACAGATGTTATAGCACTTATGAGTGACTAATTTGTCTTTGTGTATATTTCACCTGTTCGGAGGTAATCATGTTTAAGAAAGCAGTGCAAAGTGAGGAATGCTTGTCTTTAAAAGAAAAATATGTTTTAGTGAAATTTAAGAAAGGTGTGTCTTCGAATGTTAGGATAAACCTAACACTGTGATTTGATTTGTTTTATTCTGTTCTAAAACTTTAAAAACATAAAAAAACAGCAGAAGTACAAGAGAAATAAGGATAGAGGTTAAGAAGTCCTTCAACCGTAGAGCAAGATTTCTTTACAAAATAAAGAGACAAAGCAGAAATATGTTGTATTAAATCCCAATAATTTGTGATAATGAATTCACTAATATATTTCAATATTATGTTTTCCATGTAATATGTCTTGCTTGACTGTTAAATAACAAACTTTTATCAAGTCTCGACAATGTGATCAGGCTGAATAGCCAGAGGTGACCCCATCCCTCACACTACAAACCCTTGTCACGCACGATTTTGGCAGCTCACTAGGAATCTAGAAATAAAAAAGACATATTGGTTTTTTTTAACATTTCATTGAATGGACATGTTTAATGAGGAAAGCATGTAATTTAGCAATTTAACATGATTTAGTTTTAAGAAGCTGACTTGATTCTGTACTGAAATTTTCAGGTTTATTACATTTTTATTTTATTATTACCTGGATGTTTAACATTAGCTACACAAAAATTGACATACTGATTAGAGATCTGAAATCATTTATGTCATCAATAAGTTACAAGCCAAACTACAAGACCAAAACAAAAAAACATATAAACAAATGCAAAGAAAGCATAATCGTTACATTTATGGATTACATATATATATATATATATGTGTGTGTGTGTATAATTTGCTCTCAGCTTCTGGCAGGAGTGGAATTTCCTTTCACGGTTTTCTTAAGATGATGATAATTGGGTAAAATCTTCATAAGGAAATCGAGCTGCAGCGTCTGAGGCTTTAAATGAAGAAAGTAACAGTCAAGACAAGATCTGATTTACAGAGTTTATCTTCAGCAGAAACGCACATTACCTGTGGTCTCTCTGTTTGCACACGTCTCAGACACTCGGAGCCGTAGATCACAGTGTTCTCTTGAATCACTTCACACGTGTTCACCTGACAGCAGGCACCCACGATACAGCCGCTAGTCAACATCACGTTCCTGCCCACTTCAGCTGAACACAAAACAACACTTTTCATATGAACGCCGTTTCTGTGGGCTAATCTTTTTTTCCCAGTCACAACATCCAAGTGTAACCGGCTCTACTCGCACCCGCCCCGAGCGGGCCTCGAACCGGGTCGGTCCGGCATGGGAGTCGGGCGCTCTAACGAGGAGGCTAAAGACCGCAGTCTCTAGTGTCTGACGCTAGAGCACCTCTTGAGGTCGGAGAGTGAGGTTTACACTGCACAGCTCTTCACTAGCTGGCCTCCGTTACACAAGCATCAGCTGTACTTGTGTGCCAGAAGAAAACTTTGCCATCACTTTCCACTTTAATGTCAGTAATTTATGATTAACTTTACACATTATAACCACCGAAATAATAACCTGCAGTGGCAGCTACTTGGGAAATCATTGACTGGACGAGGTGGTGATAGGCGTCAACAGCAGGTCCACAAGATCCCGAGGCATGAATAGGTGCACCTGGTCCACAACAATGCTCACGTACTTGTCAGCTGTCATGGCTTGTGCTGTTAGGATAAATGGTGTCCCACTGGCCTGTGTTCACCCAACAGTGCATCCAGGTACTATAGCCTTTTTTTGTAACTGTGTGTGTGCGCAGGCACGTGGTGTTTCTTTATAAAGCAACATCGCCATCCACCTGCCTGCCAACGTTTTGACAATGTTGTCGTGTGTACATGAAACTTTTTAAAAACACAAAGGTAAAACATTTCAGTGTTTCATTGTGTAGACATACTCCACACTGGGTTCCTTGCCACAGAGCCGTATTGGCTTGCTCACTGGGAGACTGCTTATATTAGATTAGCTTAAGGTTCAGTCAGAGCCATTTAATATGAGAGTTATGACAGGATTGATCTCACCGCCGCGCGGTCACGTGATTCATGTAACGCTCAATAGTTCCAAACACAGCCTGGCTGTCAATCTGTTTCCATAGGTGTAAACGAGGCAGACAACTTCAACTATTTTAGGTATATTCACTAGTAATGTGAATTGATTACTATACTTACTACATATATATACATAGTAACTTTGTTTTACTGTTTTATGGGGATGATGGAGATACAATAAATCAGTTAATATAGTTAAACAGTTAATGGTGACCCCAAGTTAACTGTGGTTACCCATATAGCAACTACAGCAAACACAGTTTATCCTTTACTTTGTAGCAAAAATATGGCTGTATAAATGCTATCAATCTGCCAAAAATATAATTACTACACTTTTACTATATTAAAACCACACTTCATTAATTTAAAAAAAGCTTTTTTTAAATAATAATGTAATATTTATAAAATGATTTCTTTTATTAAATATTTTTTATTAAATAAACAGGAAGAGGGTATTCAGCATTCAACAAAACATTTTATTATATGACATTGAAATGAATGTGCTTCAGTGCTGTGTTTGGAACTATGACACAAGTTACTTCCGCATGTGTCATAACTCTCATATTAAACGGCTCTGGGTTCGGAAAATTCTGTTAACATGGCTTCTTCTCTCTTTCTCCTGTAAAGCTGCTTTGAAACAATGCACATTGTGAAAAGCGCTATATTAAAAAAACTGAATTGTGTGCTGCTGTGGGAGCAGTCCTGACAGACAGTGGTGGAGTTTGTGTGGAAAAAGCAGAGACTTTGGCTACTTTCCACTGGTGTAGCAGTGTTTCACTGTTACTTATTATAACTTATAACTTATCGGTTATTCAAACAATTCAAGATTGTTTCTGCTTTGGTTTCTGTTTTCTAGGTGTAAGTTTTGTGTCTCTACTGCCCAGATTACTGTCAACCGCTGTGAGCATCAGTTCGGTTTCACACTATCACATCTGACACTCAAAGAAAAATTATATTTTCGTTTCAAGTTCATTACAACTACATGACTTCCACTGTGTGTAATTTCTAGAGTTTGTTACATTTACAATTATGCATTTGGCAGACGCTTTTATCTAAAGTGACTTGCATTGAATTATACATTTTGTTTCTGAGTTTTCTCATTCCTTACAGCACTTCATAATCTTAAGTTTGTTTCAAACATCTAGAAGCCTCCATTAGATGACCTGAAGCTAACTTGTATTGATATTTGTGTTGAATGTTTACGAGAAATATTTTTTCAAAGATGAATGTAGTTGTAATATGCTTGCTAAGTGATGAGTTTTGTTTATGGAGTGGCACATCTATCTGCAAGAGTTCACAGAATCATGTCATGTTAATTTAGCTTTGCAGGTCATCTATTCTGTTATCAGAATTCAGTGCTTCTTTCTGCTTTAAATCTTAGAGCAAGGCTGTTCATTCTTGCTCTTGGAGTCATATGCTAGGGTTAGTTTTAATACAGTTCCGTATTTCCTTGCTTCTATAACTTAATTCTGCTGCTAATGTACCATAAACTCTTACTGTAGCTCTATTAACTCTGTTTGCGTTAACTTTCTCTAGCCACTGTCAAGCTCACCTCGCGCATATGCAGCGCTATTGGAATGGTCAACTCTAATCTATAATGGGGGTGCCCATTCATACAATTACATTAAAACTTTGACATAAAGAAATGGTCCTCCATCTCTGATGTCTATCTCATTTTGGACTGCTATTGTTAGCCTACTGTCTTTCATCAGCTCACTTTCCGATTGGGCATCACTTAACCCAACTGAAAGAACATCACAAACAGAAGTTGTTACTCACCTTTTGATTCAATAACATTGTTATCCCCGATTTTCAAAGCCTGAGATACTGAAAAATATAAATAATAAATTAGGCATAAAAATCAACTTCAAGTCATTCTAACAGTTTGATCAAAAGAAAACGTACCACAGCCAACTTCAAAGACATTATTGATGCCGATGGTCATGACTTTGGGTTCCACAGATTCGCTGTCAGGCAGAATGTTCTCAGGATAGCTGCACATACAAACATTTGTTTATTTCTCTTACACATGAGACACAATAGCAGTGTTTCCCAAGGATTTTGAGTGAGGCTATGTATTGCAAAAGCCTTGCGATACGATACATATCACGATAGATGAGTCACGATACAATATATTGCATTATATTTCGATATGATACACTTAAAAAAATATTGCAATACTTTTTTAATCTAAAATGTAAAATGAAAATAGAGCTTAAAATACAACTTGCTGTGGACCACCTGAGATATTTTTTAAACATCCAACCAATGGAATCCATCACATACCAGCAAACATTATAGTTTCCATTAAAACCAATACATTTCCCATTATAAGCATTAAATCCATTAATTTTTTTATTGTGTTTTGGTCAGGGTTAGGGTCCTGGACAGTGTAATGGTCAATGAGCCTAGTTGAATAGAAAGGTTGTGATGACATTGGACCGAAAATCGCCATACTTAATAACCAGGAATGCTCGAGTTCTTACACAAACAAAAAAGTATGAGCATATTAGCCCAGTTCTGTCAGAATTACACTGGTTACCTTTCAAGCAACGTATTAACTTTAAAATCTTACTGCTTACCTATAAGGCCCTACATGGTTTAGCACCTCAGTACCTGAGTAAGCTTCTATAGCATTACAGCCCTTCTTGTTCACTACGCTCTCAGGGCTCCGGTCAGTTGGTAATACCTTGAATTTTGAAATCAAGTGCAGGTGGTAGATCGTTTTTCTATCTAGCGCCTGAACTTTGGAAGTTTTCCTAGTACTGTGCGGGAGGCAGACACACACTGTCAGTTTAAATCAAGATTAAAGACGCATCTTTTCAACCTTGCATACACACCACTTCTATAATACAAATCCTCTAAGGGATTGTTATGCTGCATTAGTTAGATCAACCGGAACCATGAACACTTCCCAGTGCTCTAGACTAACTTGTTGCACTGGTGCGCCTAACTTTTTCTTAGGTGCACCAGCACAAAGGTTAGGTGCACCCAAATTTTTAAACATTATAAACAGATCTTTATTATGCTGCTGCCCCTTTAAAAGCGAGTATATGGATATATGGATCTAAATCAATGTTTTCCTGGTTACCATAGTAAGCAGGATGCTGTCCATACCCAGACCAGATGGTAGAGCTAAAAGAGGGAAGCGGCGACCCGTCAAGTCCACACAACAAAACTGCAACTGCAATTAGCTACTGAAATATTAATGATAATCTTACACCTATTATCTACCATTTTATTTTATTTTAGCCTAGTTGTGCAAGCACTGTCGAGCTTGTAGAGATGCTGCAGTTTTTGCCAGAGGGGTTCCCCTGGTTAGGTCTGGGTTCTCCCAAGGTTTTTTCTCCACTGGAGTTTTGGGTTCCTCGCCACTGTCTGCATATTGTTTTGTACTATTAGCCTGACTGGGGGGGGGGGGGCTGCTGATATTCTAATATCACTTTAAAAATAACATTCTGCGTAATTTATTTAATACTCCATTTGGGGATTTATAGTTCGTATAATATGTTACCTGTGTTTGTCTTTTCTATATCTACTTCTCTGTAATAACACAATGTGTCTGTGTGTGCCATATATTCTTCTTTTAAAATGTTTTGCATGGTATGTAAAATGGGGTGTATTTATTCATTTTGTTGTTCTTACTTTTATAAATTTAATGGTTTGCTCATAGTTAATATGTTTCATGTAGAGCTGCTTTGTAACAATAAAAATTGTAAAAAGCGCTATATAAATAAACGAGAGTTGAGTATACACGGAGGAAAGCATATTGAAAAAACTGCCATCTTTTAATTCATGAAGTCATAAGAGAGAGAGAGGCGCTTAGTTTTGAGGCACTAAACGCAACATGAGAGAGGTGCTGAGCGTCAACACGCTGCGCACAACTCTACACCGAATTAAGCTGTTTTAATTAATAAAAAACAAATGTAACGGGGAATCACGAAAATCTAATAAATCAATGTATGGGAAAGACTGAATAGATTCGACTGAAATGAGCTGGCTTACCTGTTAATGATCAACGCTTGCTCTTCGATTAGGTTTCCCTCTCCGATCACGATAGGTCCAGCCTCTGCAATGATCCGAGCTTTTGGGTGAACAACGGTTCTTGGTCCTGAAACAGATATGAATTTGGGGTCGCGGTTCTGTAGAGTAACCAGTCATAGGTTGTGCTATACCCTGAACATAATCACAGCTGAAGGCTGTAGTTTGGCATGACAGACATATAGCACTTAAATACAGTGCCTTTACAACATAATATAATAATAAGGACATTCAATAAAACTATATTTTCTTAAACAGGTTCATGAAGTGTAGACATACTGGCACACAATCTAATATCTGACTGTCTTATAGTCATTAATGCTTATTGATCGATCGATACATCAGTGCATGTTATATGTTTTGTTATTTAAATATATAATAGTATTAAGTTTGCACTGTAGGCACACCAAGATGTGGACTTGCATTTAATAAACTAGGGTTGCAAATTTTAAGTAAGTTCCTTAAAGAACAACCAGCAAGCAAGGATGTAGGTTGCATTACATAAGATCAGACAGATTATAATGTTAGGATAACGTCGGATGACCCCTAACACAAGCATATTTATTTCACTTACAGACCAGAATGTAATGAGTAAAAGCTGTCTATTTGAATTTAAAAGCAGCCTTTTAATGAAACTAGGGCTGTGCAATGAATTACAAATAAATTGTAATTGACAATTTGGACTCCAACGATTACAAAAACAAAATAATCAAGACAAAACAATTATTGTGCTGCATTCCATTTTGCAAGGATTCACTCTTTTCTTATGTTATAAATCAACGGCACACTCCTCACCTTCATAGCGGTGCTGCTGTTCTGTTACTTCACATTTCTTTTTCAGTTGAATTCCCATATTATTCTTTTTTTCTATGTTGTTTCAAAAGTCAGCGAGTAATCAGGTAAAATAATCGTCATCTCAATATCAGCAAAAAATAATCGTGATTGTGGTTCATAATCGAGCAGCCCTAAATTAAACAAACATTATTCATCAATGCTAATTTTCTTCTGCTTCAGTGGCTTTGACAGACTGAATTCGAATGCGAGTGTCTGTGAAACAATAAGTCTGAACAAGATGTTTGTTTGTGAACCAAATTTAGCTAATTGTCTTTCTAGCAGATATATGTAGTTCATTTAAGAATTATGTGTTTTACAGAATAGAAGTAAGCGAAGTTCAGGGCTACCGATTGTGACGTCTCCTCTGATCTCACTCTCCACACAGACCACAGCACCCGCAGCGATCTTCACACTGAATAAATAAAACACGTTAACAAACCCTGTTAATGCCCAGCGAAGAGAGTCTGAGGTAACACAGTAAAACTTTTAAACACTCAAATGTGACTAAAAACATTTTGAGGCCACTGAATATGAATACCTAAAAATATTAACAATGAGATTGTATATCTGACTGTATATCTAACTGTTCTGCTGGAACTAAACACGCACCTACATGCTGAAAATGTCATGAGATCCAGATAACAGAGCATTTGATTTATTTTTATCATTTAACAGTTTATTAATTCCATAAGAAAAGCTAATAATAAATATTTAATATTTACAACATAGATATATAACATGAATTAATGTGTCAATAAATGTTAATTCCATGTTTTTCTTTAAATTACCTTTATTAACGACACGTGTAAATGTATTTCATGTGTACAAATACAAATAATAAAACCAAACGCGTTGTTTTGTGGGTGTGTCTGTTATTCAACTACATAAATCACTACAGGAGATAGATGTGTAAATTATTAACAGTGACATCTTTTGAGATTTAAACTGTAAACAGATAAATTAGTTGCTTTAACGTTTAAACATTTGTACCTTTTTTGGACGCTTTGTTTTGCACCCGGGTCCGCCATGTTCATGCGTTCGATGTCGTCGTTGTGCAATCGTTGATGTCTGATCACTGACTGAAACGCAACGAGCGATTGATGATGTCTGACGTGTTATCGCTGGCCAAAGTCCCTGTGAGGGAAGTCACTTCACTCTGCGGCCATATTTACAGCGCTTCCGGGGCAGCCATTCAAGACTATAATTTTGTCTTCACGTGCTATTGGAATTCTCGTTCTGTAAATAGCCTGCTAGATTGCTGAAGAGTGTTTTATTAGGTTTTTCTCGACTGCTGCACTGCCTATATATACTCATAAGTAACAGATGCACTATAAATGACAATTTGATGTATACTGTATGTTTCATACACAGAACAAATAGCATGCATTTGACTAAAAACTTTAAAATAGTCAGAAAGCTGCAGTGAAAGTAAAGAGTAGAGCTGCAGTAAGAGTAGAGTGGATAATGTGTGCTCGACAACAGACAGGACGTTACATTTTTAATTTCTGAATTCAGTATTTCTATTTATTTGAACAGTGCATTTCCCAAAACTTAGTTTTATAGCATCTTTACAGTTGTATGTCCATAATCCAGAAAATCCATAGAGTTTCTTAAAAATCCATAGATGTCGCTGATAGTTAATAATAGTAATACTGTTAATACACTTTTTCCCAACAAACCAATGTAACAAGACCAGTTCACCAGTTCAGTCACGTGACATTAAACATATACCCTTTCAGAATTGAGAACATTAAAAATGTTACAGAAAAATTGGTTAAAAATAAACATTATGCTCAATTGGGTGAGAAAATAACAGCCTACTTAGGGAAGTAAGTTTTTTTTATTGATGGGTTTCAACCAATGACTGGATTGCTCATGAAGTCATTACACTGAATCCACCGTGCGGCCATGCTGGTATGCCCAAATATTCTATTGTAATTATAGAGAGCTTATCACATTTTATTAATAAAACTGTACCTTAACGAACCTTAAAAAATGTTTTATCCAAAGTGAGTGAGTTACATTAATCTTCATTACAGTAGAGTACATATCAGACCAGCAGACAGACAAGACATCTCAACACATGACAAATGTGCTAATTCTGAAATCTAAATGCAGATAAATGCAGACTGTACATGTATTTAAAGTAATTAACCTTTATTACACAGTGTGCAATACACACTTACCTTAATGATTATACATTGCTATTTTGCCTGAAATGAACAAACATTGGGGAAAACGGCAGAAGTAACAATTAATGTAAACGTGTATGTGAATTGTGAACTAAAATCTATGGTGTGCTGCAAAACGGGTTATTTTAGATCGTTATTTTGACTGTAAGTTATTGACGCTTTCTGTCCGTTGGGCATACCAATATGGTGACGTGATCACTTTCGGTGGCTTCACCTCCAGAAAAATCCAAAAAGATCCAAAAAAATCTGCTAGTCTAGGAATTTTATATATTAAATTTAATATACACACACAGGGTTTGACATTAACACCCGCCAGATTGCCAAATGCGGGTAAAGATCAACGCTGTCCAATCACTAGCCAAAGCATGTTATGTTTCATAAATGATGTTCACTCACTTTGCTGGGGAAGTTCGCATAAGACAAGGCTGTGCAGATTTAGTGTAAATACTAAACTCTTGAATAAATTAAATATAGACTAATTGTGCTGCATTTGCACAAAAATGACTTTGAATATTAGTTGAATATACCAAATAACACATAACAGCACACCTGTTTATTTCAAACTGCATTGAAGCAATAGTGAAATCTTTTTTTTTAAATATAATATTTAAGTGATAATGTGTGACACCAATGTTCCTTGTTCTTGTCAATATTTTTATTTATATTGTTAATAATAAAGAGGCTGTCTAACCATTAGAGATGTTTGATTTCCACCATTGTGCTTAAATACATTCTGTGTTGAATTTCAATGGGTTAGACTTATTGCTTATCTGAATTAGGTTGCACCAGCCATTTGTAAGTTCTTTCTTAAATGAGAACATAAAGTCCAAACTAGAGGCAGTTAACTCTGGTGAGTAAAAAGTTCATTTTAAATCTTGGACACACCATCTAAAAACGGGTTGAAATTTTATAGTCAGCGTTGAACCTACAGACTGACTGAGATAAATCAGCTCAACACACAGTTTGTTTTCGGACCAGAATACTTTGTCCAGAGTTCAAGAATCTTCACAGCAGCACAATAAAAATAAACCAGATTGAGATTGAAGTGCTTTAGGATCAAAATCCATTACAATATGATTCAATCTTGTGTGAGATCATCCACAGATCTGAACTTTTAAGCAACTCTGTACGCAGTCATGCGATAGTAGGTCTGACCGTGACTGCGAGCGGCCCACACCAGTAGCGCTGCAGCCATCATTTGCAGAGGAGATGCGATAAGTGCCAGATATAGTGACCAGGCCAGAGTAGCGTCCACGTGATCTGGAAACACAGACACGCGGTGCAACAGATCCATTCCGGCCAAGAAACAGCACACGGTGGCCAGAGAACACAAGCCTTAAAATAAAATAAATAAAACATTTAATCCCGTGGAAGAATTTTATCATGATGACTAATAATACAGATACATGATGACATGATACAGAAGAACAAAATAAAAACCACTAACAGAAACTGGAAATTAACTGGGATGTATTTGGACACTACTTTTGTTACCTGCAAGAAGATGTAATAACCCTATGAAGAGCACCGGAGTAAGACTGCCACACAAACATGCACAAAAACCCAGCAAACCGCCCAGAACCACCAAACCCAGAGACACCAGCGGAAAGAGAAACTGACACCTCCACAGATCTGCAAGACAGAGTTTAAACACCGTGTTCAGCAGAACTGTGTGCGTGTGTGTACACTCACCGGTTCATGTTGTGTGTTTGTATAAACTCACAGGTTCGTATTGTGTCTTCTCCACTGTTGTGATTTCCTGGTTCTTTGTATTTTGGGGTGAATTGTTGTGAGGGAGTAAAACTCACACACTCCAGAAGCATCTTTGGATCTGAAACCACAAATAACTCCAAGTAAATACTGTACATGTCAAACTCAAGCAAAGGTTGAACATTTCACAACACAATGTTAAACATGTTATAAATACTATTGTCAATTAAAATATTAAAACAGAGGATTAACACGTAGTTATAAAAGGAGTGATGCATTAATCAACACAGCCAATGAAACCGTGAGAGAGCGCAACACAAGGATGCATTAGCCAAACTAGAATTTTTTACACAATAAATAAAAACTGGTTCCCACATCTCTTTTTGTGGTTAGTGTGGTAATCAAGGTTTTTATTTTGGTGTTTTGATTACTATTGGCAAAATCAAGGTTTTTACTATTTTGACCATGGCTTAAGCTTAACTATGGTTTTTGTAAACTGTAGTAATAAAACATGTTGTGACAAACTTTGCTTTGCTATTTGTGAGAATATATGTGTGACTGAAAACAAAATCTTGAGTCATATAAATTAACGTTAAGCGTATGCAAGTTTCCTGATCCCAGCCAGTGCGGACAACAGTCATCATTCTTATGCTGGGGACAGAATGGCATTTGAATAAAATCTGTACCTGCTTCTTTGTACCAGTGCGGGTCAGTGGGCGTTTGAATGCACCTCCACCACAGTCCGATCGTGCCGTTCATGCGGAACATTGCGTCGCTCGCGGTTTTCTCATCAAATTCACCGTCCAGAAACTCGTCTTGCAGCGCTCGCAGCTCCGTGGCGTTGGACTCCGCGCGCACCGGAGGGCTCGTGTACCGGTACCAGTGCGGCGAACCCACCGATACTGAGAGATACACGGACGCCAGGACGCTTAAAACCCCAGCGATGACCAGAGCCGTGGCGTGCCGGTTATCCACCATCATTCGTCGGTGTTCAAAGCTGTAATCAAACCTAGGCGTTTGAACTCGCGTCGAAAGCGTTTCCTGTCTCACAAACGCGTTTGTCTTGTGGCGATTTCGTGCCCTATTTTCCGCCCATCTGCTTCACGCCATATGTCAGTCTAAGAATAAAGACGAAGACAAACAAAACCTCATCTTTGTGTGTTAGTTTATGTGCTATTTCAAAGTAACGCGAGAATATGATGAATTTATGATGAACACTGAATGATTGTTAAGACGCAGATTTGTGCAAAAATCCATGTGTGGTGCTGTAGCAGGTGCTTATGGGTAATGCAGTTTCCAACAACGATGCAGGTTAATAATAAAACGAAGCAAAACATGAATAGATTTATTTTCTGCTTAATACTCAGATCTGAATAAAATGTTTATTGGCTATTAAAAAAAATCTTTGTTTAAGCATGTGATATGATTTCATCTCAAGAGACAGGCTGAACACTTTGATTGTCTATTTGCAATTTCTTAGTGGCTTTTTAGTCGATCTCAAAAGTGTCAGATGTCTCTTAAAACAGTAATTCTGATCACGCACCCAACACTCATTGTAACCGAACCATGAAATCACATAAACAGACCTAAACTTCAAGATCAATACAAACATTTATGAGTAAATGCGGAGCACCATCTTACTTTTATTACGTACTCATCCATCGACACATCACAGACATGTCACTCGTGTTCATACACATGATGTGCACCTCATCAATATTATCCGAAATTAAAGGTTTTAGGATCTCCACCTGTGGTAACAAGCAGGTTTGATGACACAATAAAGTGATGTTGAAAGCTCATTGGCCTAAAATGTGGCCTCACATAATGATTGGGTATGAACAAAGAAGGCGGGTTTTAAACAGATTTAAAAGGTCCTGCATGATCTCTTTATTCCTTGGCTTGGTTTGTCTGTGTTTGTCCATGTTGGTGGTGTCACCTGCTTAATATGTGATACTGACTTTGTGTCGGTTAAAGTAAAATGGTTCTTTGATGCAATGTTGGCATTATAGTGCATACAGTTGTTCAATTGTTACCTATTAGTTGTTGTCATTTTGAATGATTGAGCACCACAGTGTTTTTCAGGTGAGGAAAATGATTAAAAAAACATTTGCATGATTTAAAGATTTAATGTTGCTTTTGTTTCTCAGTGCAATGTTGTTTATTTATAAATACTGTATATTACTATATATTACAACTGTGTTCTGTACATGTTTAAGACCAAGAACATATAATATGTATTTACATAAAGTGTCAGAGTAAAGCTATTGCACTGGTATATGGGTGGATATAGATAGATAGATAGATAGATAGATAGATATAAGTGGTATCACTTAACAACTAGGAGGTTATGGTGGCTGTACTAGCTGTTCAGGTTTGAGATGGCCTGCGAGAAATAACTGTTCTTGAATCTAGATGTTCTAGTCCGCAGTGTTCTGTATCATCTGCCTGATGGCAGGAGTTCAAACAGATTGTGTCCAGGGTGGGAAGGTCTTTGATGATGTTACCAGTCTGTTTCTTCACCTTGGAGTTGTACAAGTCCTGGACATTGGACAGGGACACACCAATAATCCTCTCAGCTGTTTTAACAGTCTGTTGCAATCTACTTATGTCTGATTTGGTGGCTGAACCAAACCAGATTGTAATAGATGTTCACAGGACTGATTCAATCACAGCTGTGTAAAATTGTTCCATCAGCTCCTGTGTTAGATCGAACTTCCTCAGTTGGCGAAGGAAGTACATTCTTTGCTGAGCTTTTTGACAATAGAGTCTATGTGGGTCTCCTACTTCAGGTCCTGTGAGATGGTAGTGCCCAGGAACCTGAATGACTGCAAAGCTTTCACAGTGCTTTTGGGTTTTGACAATGTTAATGGTTTGTTTACATCATAGTATTTCAATGTTGGTGAATCTGTTGCTAGAGCTTGGAGTTTCTGAGCTTTTCTGTTGCTCATTTCCCCAGAACTGTTCAGCGTTGTTCTCCAGCAGATGTCTGAGCGGAGAGCTTACAAGATATAAACTTGGCAAGATACTGAAGCATACTGAGAAATCTTTGAAGAGCTTGTTTGTGTTCTGGTGGAGGTAACTGAAGCACAGTTCTTACATTCTCTTCATCTGTTTTCAGTCCTTCTGCTGTGAGGACAAATTGTGTCTGGTTTGATGATCATCACCATGCTACTCACCCAATCATTTGGCTCTGTTTGTCTTTCTATGATATTCATCTCTTCTATCTGGTGCAGTTCAAGAATTATTCTTTCAGTGCAACAGGAAATTTTTGTGGCGTTAGGGTTATATTTCTACAGGTTTGGGGTATGAGTGCGGATGTTTTTGCAGGACTGGTGCGCAAGTTGGGATGTTTCATCAGGTGTAGTGAGCGAGTGGATGCATTTCTATAGGTCTAGTGAGTGAGGATGTTTTTGCAGAACTGATGAGCAAGGTAAGTGTTGCTACAGGTCTGGTCAATAAGTGAGGATGGTTTTGCAGTTCTGGTAAGTGAGTGCAGGTTTTTAAAGATTTGGTGAATGAGGGAAGATGTTTCTACAGGGCTGGAGCGATTGCGGATGTTTTGGTAGGACTGGTGAGCAAGTTGGTTTGTTTAAACCGGTGAGGTGAGTGGATACATTTCTATATGTCTGGTGAGTGTTGGGATGTTTCTACAGGTCTGGTGAACGAGTGGAGGTGTTTTTACAAGTCCAGTGAGCAAGTATTGGGATGTTTCCAAAGGCACAAGTGCTGAATTTTCAAAAATTTTTATAATAATATTTTATAAATTCCTGTTTTCAGTTCTGTTGCAGGTTTATTTTGAGCATTCTTCTCTCTGCTACAGATCTCTCAGTAGTGCTGTATGCAATTCTCAGTGTATTTACTGCATCTTTTAGTTTTTTTTGCTTTTGCTCCACAGCTGTTCGTTCGGAATTAGCTGTTTTCTACACTTGTATATTGATAACATTTTTATTTAATTTTAGCCCCAGCAGAATCATCATTGACTTTGTTGTCTGCCATAAGCTACTGGTTAACTTGCATGTAGGGTTAGGTTTAGGGTTAGGATATAGAGATGACAGCCACGATCATACACCCGAGGATCATACACTAGCCCCGGCAATGTCGGGGCTGTCCACAGGAGGGAGATAGAGTGCGGGGTTAGATTACTGTCATGTTTTTCTGTCTTTTTGCATTTCATTTCATGATGTCACAGGTGTTTATTATATGGTGAGACATTGTATATTTGCTCTCACATAAGTCAATTAAAGCCAAAAGAAAACTAAAGCTTGTGTTTGTATGTTTGTTATTTCTTATTTATTTCATATTAAGCATAGAAAAGTAAAAGCATACACCACCCTTTAAAACCACATTTCAAAAAATGAAAATACAAATCAAATCATTAAAATGCCTAAAACATTTCATTTTATAATGTCACAGGTGATTATGTACAATTGCTGATGACACATTGGTACTGTGCACCATTGAAACTAATGCTTGTGTTTGATTTTAGAAACAAGATTTGTTTTTCTTTTTAATGTTGTGCACATATATTGTTTTAGGCCTCAGGGTTAGATAGATAGATGTACATATAATTCATGCTGAGGGCCTACCAACTTTAGGTTTTAGGTTAGCCGTGTCTAACATTTCATATTCTTTTGTCACAGGTGTTTATTATATACTATTGCTGATGAAACATTGTTTATTTGCTCTCGCATAAGTCAATTAAAGGCAAAATCAAAAAAACTAAAGCTTGTGTTTGATTTCAGAAACATAGATTTGTTTTACTTTCAATTCGAAATAATCCATCAAAAGAGATGAATAAACAGTTCATGACACATTAGAAAAAGAATCTGTCTGTGAGTAAAGTCAGATACCTTTTGAAGTGGGCTTTTGTGCTAAACTTAGGAGTCGGGGACGGATGTCTAAAAATATGGTTCGAGACCAACGTAATGGTTCCAAATCCAGCTAGTGGTAAACTGAAGTCTGTTTAAAAGGGGAAATTTGTTTTAATTTTATTTTTATTTTAATACTATGAAAAGGCACCTCATGAGACCTCAAATTTGGTAATATGTCCGTATCCATTGCTATGTAAAGTATCAAAACCTAAAAGGATAAGGTTCTGCAAGAAAGGATTGGAGTCCATTCAATCGCACGATCATCCGAAAGTTTTCCATATAGGTGTATGTCATATATTCATAATTATTATGTTTCTCATCCTTTTATTGCCGTATAGGGGTGTCTAAAAATAAAATAAAATCAGGTTATAGAAATAGTTGAGTATACTGCGAGAAGTCCTCTTTTGAACTCTAGATTCATCCCTAACTGCGTGAAACCAAATAGAATGGTGTTAAAATGGAGTGAGGTCGCCCTCATGTGGACAATGGAAAGAATATGCTGTCGAAATCTTTTTACTTTTTTTACCTGGCAATCCCCTTAAAATTAAGATAAAATAAAATCCAATGATGAATAAATATTAAGTATTTATCAAATAACCCCCTAGTGTATAAATCCCATTGAATTTTGTTGTAAATAAATCCTAATTGAATGAATCCTGGGAAGATATAAAGAATAATTAAAGCCAAAGAGTGTTTTATTGTACTTAGTGTTCTAATGGAATAAGGTTCTGTAGTTTAGGGTTAAACTTGGTTAAGGCTAAAAGAATTTAGGATTAAATTAAAGAGGGTTATGCCTATGAAGTGGTTAACAGTAACACCAATAGGTGTTAGAGAATGTTGGGGTTAGGTTTAATAAAATCATTTATATCTAGAGAATTTAAATAAGAGAATACGAACCTTATGTGTTAGAGAATGTTGGATTTAGGTTTAGATCATGGTCTGAGTAAAGAACAGCTACAGGGAATACCAAATTAGGTGTTGGGGAAAAAGTATTATGTGTCGAGATTAAATGAGGGAATACGGTTAGGGTTGGGGTTAGGTTGGTTTTTGAAAGATACAACAGCCTCCCCCATGACATCTTGCCACGGTTTGGAATAGGAGACTGAAGAAAGGCACGAGCCGGCGCATGTTTTTGAGTGTCGACCGACAACGCTTTCGCTAGTATTACTGCCCTTCCCCTTATACTTATACTACCAGGATATTCCTAGCTTAAACAAAGTCATAAGTTAAGGGGTTGCCGCTCTTAGGGTTTATTAACCTTAGGCTTTGGTTGGATTAGAGGGTTTTTAAGGTCCTGATTTATGACCAAGAGTAGTGTTTTAACAGTATTAGGCATCCTGAGTTTACTGCCATCCGATGGATTAGAGGAGCTTTAAGGCCCTGGCTTCTGACACAGACCAGTGTTTCAACGGTGTTAGGCATTCTGAGTTCACTGCCATCAGGTGGATCAGAGGCACTTTAAGGCCTTGGCTAATGACAAAGACCCGTGTTTTAACTGTATAGACATTCTGAGTTTACTGCCATAGATGGATTAGAGGCGATTTGAGGCCCCGACTTCCGTCAAAGACTAGTATTTTAATGATGTTAGATATTCTGAGTTCACTGCCATTAGGTGTTAGGCTTCCTGCATTTACTGACCTTAGGTGTTAGACATTTTGGGTTTACTGGCTTTAGATAAGGGGACTCTTGATGTCTAGTCCCTCATGCGTATATCTGAGGGAGATATTTGAGACACATCTTCAGTAGTAGTTTACCCCAAACTCCTCGGGTGTTTCGGTCTTGAACTGCTATCGGTTCTTGGCTTGCTTGCATCTCCTCATTCACTGTACTAGCTTACACCTTGGTGGTTTGTTTTCCGAAAACTTACCATCTTGTCAGTTTTTTGCCGAAAAGTAGACTAGTCTTAAAGGGGGACCTGTTCTGGTTTTTTGTTTATTTGCTTAATGGTTTCCTGGGTCTCGTAAGGGACTTCAGGTTCGTGGAAGTTTTATTGGCATGATAAAATAAATCTTACGCTGCCAAAGCACAGGAAGGTTAAATATAAACATTCTTTACAATCTAGGTTAAGATAGAAATCAAATAAAAGTATATAAGAATCTATATATATATATATATATATCTATCAATACAAGTAGAAAAAGAGCAAAGTATTGATTAAAGTTCTCAGTGAGAGTGACAGGATCCTGTCATATAGTGTCAGTTTGTGTGTGTTGTACAGTGTTTTGTTGTGTTGTGCTGGTCGTTCTCTTGTCATGACAGGATTTGACATATCTTGCAGCCAGGTTTGAGCTGTTTGAGTTTTCTCCCAGTATGTATGAAATCTTGTCCTTTTGTTGAAACTGGTTGAAGTCTTTGTGGAAGTTTGTAAACTGGGGGAAGAATGTTTCTCTGATGTGTGTATAGTTTGGACATGAGGTTAAAAAGTGCAGCTCTGTTTCCACTTGATTCTGTGTGCAGTGTGGACACAGTCGCTCTTCTCTTGGTGTCCATGTCTGTCTGTGTCTGCCCGTCTCTACAGTGAGCTTGTGATCACTGAGTCTGTACATGGTCAACACTTTTCTTTGTTTAGGGTCTGATACGGTTTTGAGGTATTCTGCCAGTTTATATTCTCTGTTTAATGACAGATAGCATTCCAATTTGCTTTGCTGAGCTGTTGCTTCCGTCCAGTGTGTGAGATATTTTTCTTTTTGTGTTTTTATGATTTGGTTTAGTCGGGCTGGGGTTTGGGGTTCAGTTTGGCATGTTTTGGGTTGTAGAGTTAGTTCTGATATGAGTTGGATGAGTGGGCTTCTCTCTGGGTTCAGCTCTTGATGGCTTAAGGCTTTATGATGGAGGGTCTCTGTATCACTGTTTTTAAGGTGAGTGTAGAATTGAATCGCTCTTTTTTGTATTTTAATTATTAGAGGGTATAGTCCTAGTTCATCCATACAGTGTGATTGGTTCTATAATCGATTGGATTATTTTTAGCCAGATTCCTGCTGGGATGTCAATTTTTATATTCTTTTTGATTGCGTAAAAAGCTCTTCGTGCCTCGTCTCTCAGGTCGTTCACAGCCTTGTTTAAGTTCCCAGTGTTACTTATGTTTATGCCGAGATATGTGTAGTTCTGGATGTGTTCTAAGGGCATTTTGTTTAGTTTGAAATTGTGATGTTGGGTTTGACGACTGGGCCTTTTTTGGAATATCATGATTTTGGCCTTTTTAAGGTTAACTGATAGGGCCCATGTTTGACAGAAAGTGTGCAGGATGTCTAGATGTTGCTGTAGACCCTCTTTACTCTGTCACATTATTTAATAAGTCTGAATCTTAGTTTAAACAAAGTCATAAGTTAAGGGGTTGCCAATCTTTGGGTTTATTAACCTTAGGCTTTGGTTGGATTAGAGGGTTTTTAAGGTCCTGATTTATGACCAAGAGTAGTGTTTTAACAGTATTAGGCATCCTGAGTTTACTGCCATCCGATGGCTTAGAGGAGCTTTAAGGCCCTGGCTTCTGACACAGACCAGTGTTTCAACGGTGTTAGGCATTCTGAGTTCACTGCCATCAGGTGGATCAGAGGCACTTTAAGGCCTTGGCTAATGACAAAGAGCCGTGTTTTAACTGTACAGACATTCTGAGTTTACTGCCATAGACGGATTAGAGGCGCTTTGAGGCCCCGACTTCCGTCAAAGACTAGTATTTTAATGATGTTAGATATTCTGAGTTTACTGCCATTAGGTGTTAGGCCTTCCAAGTTAACTGACCTTAGGTGTAAGGATTCCTGCGTTTACTGATCTTAGGTGTTAGACATTTTGGGTTTACTGACTTTAGGTGTTAGATTTGGCTTTAGATAAGGGGACCCTTGATGTCTAGTCCCTCATGCGTATATCTGAGGGAGATATTTGAGACACATCTTCAGCAGTAGTTTACCCCAAACTCCTCGGGTGTTTCGGCCTTGAACTGCTACAGGTTCTTGGCTTGCTTGCATCTCCTCATTCACTGTACTAGCTTACACCTTGGTGGTTTGTTTTCCGAAAACTTACCATCTTGTCAGTTTGTTGCCGAAAAGTAGACTAGTCTTAAAGGGGACTTATTTTGGTTTTCTGTTTATCTGCTCACTGGTATCCCGGGTCTCGTAAGGGACTCGAGGTTCTTGGATCTCAGCTTACAACTTTTGATCAAGATATCCGACCTGCTGGAACCAACCTACAAGTGATGCTCGATCCTGATCTCGATTGTTGTTTCAAAGCATTGCTTGTTGCTGTAGCTAATAGCATTTCCTTAATTAGTAAACGTGGACATTACACCTTGATGGTACATCTTTTTTTGGGAGTTTACCATCTTGTCAGTGTTTTTGAATCTCAGCTTATAGCTTTGGATCAAGATATCTGACCTGCTGGAGCCAACCTTGGTTTTTTCACCCAATCTGCTCTTCTAAGAATAATCGCAACCCAAACAGACATCATTCCCTTCCAGGAATCACCAGAGGGTGCAATTATTCATGCTGGTTCTTGGCTTGCTTGCATCTCCTCATTCACTGTACTAGCTTACACCTTGGTGGTTTGTTTTCAGAAAACTTACCATCTTGTCAGTTGGTTGCCGAAAAGTAGACTAGTCTTAAAGGGGGACCTGTTCTGGTTTTTGTTTATTTGCTTACTGGTTTCCTGGGTCTCGTAAGGGACTTCAGGTTGGTGGAAGTTTTATTGGCATGATAAAATAAATCTTACGTTGCCAAAGCACAGGAAGGTTAAATATAAACATTCTTTACAAGATAGAAATCAAATAAAAGTATATAAGAATCTATATATATATATATATATATATATATATCAATACAAGTAGAAAAAGAGCAAAGTATTGATTAAAGTTCTCAGTGAGAGTGACAGGATCCTGTCATATAGGGTCAGTTTGTGTGTGTTGTACAGTGTTTTGTTGTGTTGTGCTGGTCGTTCTCTTGTCATGACAGGATTTGACATATCTTGCAGCCAGGTTTGAGCTGTTTGAGTTTTCTCCCAGTATGTATGAAATCTTGTCCTTTTGTTGAAACTGGTTGAAGTCTTTGTGGAGGTTTGTAAACTGGGGGAAGAATGTTTCTCTGATGTGTGTATAGTTTGGACATGAGGTTAAAAAGTGCAGCTCTGTTTCCACTTGATTCTGTGTGCAATTTGCTTTGCTGAGCTGTTGCTTCCGTCCAGTGTGTGAGATATTTTTCTTTTTGTGTTTTTATGATTTGGTTTAGTCGGGCTGGGGTTTGGGGTTCAGTTTGGCATGTTTTGGGTTGTAGAGTTAGTTCTGATATGAGTTGGATGAGTGGGCTTCTCTCTGGGTTCAGCTCTTGATGGCTTAAGGCTTTATGATGGAGGGTCTCTGTATCACTGTTTTTAAGGTGAGTGTAGAATTGAATCGCTCTTTTTTGTATTTTAATTATTAGAGGGTATAGTCCTAGTTCATCCATACAGTGTGATTGGTTCTATAATCGATTGGATTATTTTTAGCCAGATTCCTGCTGGGATGTCAATTTTTATATTCTTTTTGATTGCGTAAAAAGCTCTTCGTGCCTCGTCTCTCAGGTCGTTCACAGCCTTGTTTAAGTTCCCAGTGTTACTTATGTTTATGCCGAGATATGTGTAGTTCTGGATGTGTTCTAAGGGCATTTTGTTTAGTTTGAAATTGTGATGTTGGGTTTGACGACTGGGCCTTTTTTGGAATATCATGATTTTGGCCTTTTTAAGGTTAACTGATAGGGCCCATGTTTGACAGAAAGTGTGCAGGATGTCTAGATGTTGCTGTAGACCCTCTTTACTCTGTCACATTATTTAATAAGTCTGAATCTTAGTTTAAACAAAGTCATAAGTTAAGGGGTTGCCACTCTTTGGGTTTATTAACCTTAGGCTTTGGTTGGATTAGAGGGTTTTTAAGGTCCTGATTTATGACCAAGAGTAGTGTTTTAACAGTATTAGGCATCCTGAGTTTACTGCCATCCGATGGCTTAGAGGAGCTTTAAGGCCCTGGCTTCTGACACAGACCAGTGTTTCAACGGTGTTAGGCATTCTGAGTTCACTGCCATCAGGTGGATCAGAGGCACTTTAAGGCCTTGGCTAATGACAAAGAGCCGTGTTTTAACTGTACAGACATTCTGAGTTTACTGCCATAGACGGATTAGAGGCGCTTTGAGGCCCCGACTTCCGTCAAAGACTAGTATTTTAATGATGTTAGATATTCTGAGTTTACTGCCATTAGGTGTTAGGCCTTCCAAGTTAACTGACCTTAGGTGTAAGGATTCCTGCGTTTACTGATCTTAGGTGTTAGACATTTTGGGTTTACTGACTTTAGGTGTTAGATTTGGCTTTAGATAAGGGGACCCTTGATGTCTAGTCCCTCATGCGTATATCTGAGGGAGATATTTGAGACACATCTTCAGCAGTAGTTTACCCCAAACTCCTCGGGTGTTTCGGCCTTGAACTGCTACAGGTTCTTGGCTTGCTTGCATCTCCTCATTCACTGTACTAGCTTACACCTTGGTGGTTTGTTTTCCGAAAACTTACCATCTTGTCAGTTTGTTGCCGAAAAGTAGACTAGTCTTAAAGGGGACTTATTTTGGTTTTCTGTTTATCTGCTCACTGGTATCCCGGGTCTCGTAAGGGACTCGAGGTTCTTGGATCTCAGCTTACAACTTTTGATCAAGATATCCGACCTGCTGGAACCAACCTACAAGTGATGCTCGATCCTGATCTCGATTGTTGTTTCAAAGCATTGCTTGTTGCTGTAGCTAATAGCATTTCCTTAATTAGTAAACGTGGACATTACACCTTGATGGTACATCTTTTTTTGGGAGTTTACCATCTTGTCAGTGTTTTTGAATCTCAGCTTATAGCTTTGGATCAAGATATCTGACCTGCTGGAGCCAACCTTGGTTTTTCACCCAATCTGCTCTTCTAAGAATAATCGCAACCCAAACAGACATCATTCCCTTCCAGGAATCACCGGAGGGTGCAATTATTCATGCTGGTTCTTGGCTTGCTTGCATCTCCTCATTCACTGTACTAGCTTACACCTTGGTGGTTTGTTTTCAGAAAACTTACCATCTTGTCAGTTGGTTGCCGAAAAGTAGACTAGTCTTAAAGGGGGACCTGTTCTGGTTTTTGTTTATTTGCTTACTGGTTTCCTGGGTCTCGTAAGGGACTTCAGGTTGGTGGAAGTTTTATTGGCATGATAAAATAAATCTTACGTTGCCAAAGCACAGGAAGGTTAAATATAAACATTCTTTACAAGATAGAAATCAAATAAAAGTATATAAGAATCTATATATATATATATATATATATATATATCAATACAAGTAGAAAAAGAGCAAAGTATTGATTAAAGTTCTCAGTGAGAGTGACAGGATCCTGTCATATAGGGTCAGTTTGTGTGTGTTGTACAGTGTTTTGTTGTGTTGTGCTGGTCGTTCTCTTGTCATGACAGGATTTGACATATCTTGCAGCCAGGTTTGAGCTGTTTGAGTTTTCTCCCAGTATGTATGAAATCTTGTCCTTTTGTTGAAACTGGTTGAAGTCTTTGTGGAGGTTTGTAAACTGGGGGAAGAATGTTTCTCTGATGTGTGTATAGTTTGGACATGAGGTTAAAAAGTGCAGCTCTGTTTCCACTTGATTCTGTGTGCAATTTGCTTTGCTGAGCTGTTGCTTCCGTCCAGTGTGTGAGATATTTTTCTTTTTGTGTTTTTATGATTTGGTTTAGTCGGGCTGGGGTTTGGGGTTCAGTTTGGCATGTTTTGGGTTGTAGAGTTAGTTCTGATATGAGTTGGATGAGTGGGCTTCTCTCTGGGTTCAGCTCTTGATGGCTTAAGGCTTTATGATGGAGGGTCTCTGTATCACTGTTTTTAAGGTGAGTGTAGAATTGAATCGCTCTTTTTTGTATTTTAATTATTAGAGGGTATAGTCCTAGTTCATCCATACAGTGTGATTGGTTCTATAATCGATTGGATTATTTTTAGCCAGATTCCTGCTGGGATGTCAATTTTTATATTCTTTTTGATTGCGTAAAAAGCTCTTCGTGCCTCGTCTCTCAGGTCGTTCACAGCCTTGTTTAAGTTCCCAGTGTTACTTATGTTTATGCCGAGATATGTGTAGTTCTGGATGTGTTCTAAGGGCATTTTGTTTAGTTTGAAATTGTGATGTTGGGTTTGACGACTGGGCCTTTTTTGGAATATCATGATTTTGGCCTTTTTAAGGTTAACTGATAGGGCCCATGTTTGACAGAAAGTGTGCAGGATGTCTAGATGTTGCTGTAGACCCTCTTTACTCTGTCACATTATTTAATAAGTCTGAATCTTAGTTTAAACAAAGTCATAAGTTAAGGGGTTGCCACTCTTTGGGTTTATTAACCTTAGGCTTTGGTTGGATTAGAGGGTTTTTAAGGTCCTGATTTATGACCAAGAGTAGTGTTTTAACAGTATTAGGCATCCTGAGTTTACTGCCATCCGATGGCTTAGAGGAGCTTTAAGGCCCTGGCTTCTGACACAGACCAGTGTTTCAACGGTGTTAGGCATTCTGAGTTCACTGCCATCAGGTGGATCAGAGGCACTTTAAGGCCTTGGCTAATGACAAAGAGCCGTGTTTTAACTGTACAGACATTCTGAGTTTACTGCCATAGACGGATTAGAGGCGCTTTGAGGCCCCGACTTCCGTCAAAGACTAGTATTTTAATGATGTTAGATATTCTGAGTTTACTGCCATTAGGTGTTAGGCCTTCCAAGTTAACTGACCTTAGGTGTAAGGATTCCTGCGTTTACTGATCTTAGGTGTTAGACATTTTGGGTTTACTGACTTTAGGTGTTAGATTTGGCTTTAGATAAGGGGACCCTTGATGTCTAGTCCCTCATGCGTATATCTGAGGGAGATATTTGAGACACATCTTCAGCAGTAGTTTACCCCAAACTCCTCGGGTGTTTCGGCCTTGAACTGCTACAGGTTCTTGGCTTGCTTGCATCTCCTCATTCACTGTACTAGCTTACACCTTGGTGGTTTGTTTTCCGAAAACTTACCATCTTGTCAGTTTGTTGCCGAAAAGTAGACTAGTCTTAAAGGGGACTTATTTTGGTTTTCTGTTTATCTGCTCACTGGTATCCCGGGTCTCGTAAGGGACTCGAGGTTCTTGGATCTCAGCTTACAACTTTTGATCAAGATATCCGACCTGCTGGAACCAACCTACAAGTGATGCTCGATCCTGATCTCGATTGTTGTTTCAAAGCATTGCTTGTTGCTGTAGCTAATAGCATTTCCTTAATTAGTAAACGTGGACATTACACCTTGATGGTACATCTTTTTTTGGGAGTTTACCATCTTGTCAGTGTTTTTGAATCTCAGCTTATAGCTTTGGATCAAGATATCTGACCTGCTGGAGCCAACCTTGGTTTTTTCACCCAATCTGCTCTTCTAAGAATAATCGCAACCCAAACAGACATCATTCCCTTCCAGGAATCACCGGAGGGTGCAATTATTCATGCTGGTTCTTGGCTTGCTTGCATCTCCTCATTCACTGTACTAGCTTACACCTTGGTGGTTTGTTTTCAGAAAACTTACCATCTTGTCAGTTGGTTGCCGAAAAGTAGACTAGTCTTAAAGGGGGACCTGTTCTGGTTTTTGTTTATTTGCTTACTGGTTTCCTGGGTCTCGTAAGGGACTTCAGGTTGGTGGAAGTTTTATTGGCATGATAAAATAAATCTTACGTTGCCAAAGCACAGGAAGGTTAAATATAAACATTCTTTACAAGATAGAAATCAAATAAAAGTATATAAGAATCTATATATATATATATATATATATATATATATCAATACAAGTAGAAAAAGAGCAAAGTATTGATTAAAGTTCTCAGTGAGAGTGACAGGATCCTGTCATATAGGGTCAGTTTGTGTGTGTTGTACAGTGTTTTGTTGTGTTGTGCTGGTCGTTCTCTTGTCATGACAGGATTTGACATATCTTGCAGCCAGGTTTGAGCTGTTTGAGTTTTCTCCCAGTATGTATGAAATCTTGTCCTTTTGTTGAAACTGGTTGAAGTCTTTGTGGAGGTTTGTAAACTGGGGGAAGAATGTTTCTCTGATGTGTGTATAGTTTGGACATGAGGTTAAAAAGTGCAGCTCTGTTTCCACTTGATTCTGTGTGCAATTTGCTTTGCTGAGCTGTTGCTTCCGTCCAGTGTGTGAGATATTTTTCTTTTTGTGTTTTTATGATTTGGTTTAGTCGGGCTGGGGTTTGGGGTTCAGTTTGGCATGTTTTGGGTTGTAGAGTTAGTTCTGATATGAGTTGGATGAGTGGGCTTCTCTCTGGGTTCAGCTCTTGATGGCTTAAGGCTTTATGATGGAGGGTCTCTGTATCACTGTTTTTAAGGTGAGTGTAGAATTGAATCGCTCTTTTTTGTATTTTAATTATTAGAGGGTATAGTCCTAGTTCATCCATACAGTGTGATTGGTTCTATAATCGATTGGATTATTTTTAGCCAGATTCCTGCTGGGATGTCAATTTTTATATTCTTTTTGATTGCGTAAAAAGCTCTTCGTGCCTCGTCTCTCAGGTCGTTCACAGCCTTGTTTAAGTTCCCAGTGTTACTTATGTTTATGCCGAGATATGTGTAGTTCTGGATGTGTTCTAAGGGCATTTTGTTTAGTTTGAAATTGTGATGTTGGGTTTGACGACTGGGCCTTTTTTGGAATATCATGATTTTGGCCTTTTTAAGGTTAACTGATAGGGCCCATGTTTGACAGAAAGTGTGCAGGATGTCTAGATGTTGCTGTAGACCCTCTTTACTCTGTCACATTATTTAATAAGTCTGAATCTTAGTTTAAACAAAGTCATAAGTTAAGGGGTTGCCACTCTTTGGGTTTATTAACCTTAGGCTTTGGTTGGATTAGAGGGTTTTTAAGGTCCTGATTTATGACCAAGAGTAGTGTTTTAACAGTATTAGGCATCCTGAGTTTACTGCCATCCGATGGCTTAGAGGAGCTTTAAGGCCCTGGCTTCTGACACAGACCAGTGTTTCAACGGTGTTAGGCATTCTGAGTTCACTGCCATCAGGTGGATCAGAGGCACTTTAAGGCCTTGGCTAATGACAAAGAGCCGTGTTTTAACTGTACAGACATTCTGAGTTTACTGCCATAGACGGATTAGAGGCGCTTTGAGGCCCCGACTTCCGTCAAAGACTAGTATTTTAATGATGTTAGATATTCTGAGTTTACTGCCATTAGGTGTTAGGCCTTCCAAGTTAACTGACCTTAGGTGTAAGGATTCCTGCGTTTACTGATCTTAGGTGTTAGACATTTTGGGTTTACTGACTTTAGGTGTTAGATTTGGCTTTAGATAAGGGGACCCTTGATGTCTAGTCCCTCATGCGTATATCTGAGGGAGATATTTGAGACACATCTTCAGCAGTAGTTTACCCCAAACTCCTCGGGTGTTTCGGCCTTGAACTGCTACAGGTTCTTGGCTTGCTTGCATCTCCTCATTCACTGTACTAGCTTACACCTTGGTGGTTTGTTTTCCGAAAACTTACCATCTTGTCAGTTTGTTGCCGAAAAGTAGACTAGTCTTAAAGGGGACTTATTTTGGTTTTCTGTTTATCTGCTCACTGGTATCCCGGGTCTCGTAAGGGACTCGAGGTTCTTGGATCTCAGCTTACAACTTTTGATCAAGATATCCGACCTGCTGGAACCAACCTACAAGTGATGCTCGATCCTGATCTCGATTGTTGTTTCAAAGCATTGCTTGTTGCTGTAGCTAATAGCATTTCCTTAATTAGTAAACGTGGACATTACACCTTGATGGTACATCTTTTTTGGGAGTTTACCATCTTGTCAGTGTTTTTGAATCTCAGCTTATAGCTTTGGATCAAGATATCTGACCTGCTGGAGCCAACCTTGGTTTTTTCACCCAATCTGCTCTTCTAAGAATAATCGCAACCCAAACAGACATCATTCCCTTCCAGGAATCACCGGAGGGTGCAATTATTCATGCTGGTTCTTGGCTTGCTTGCATCTCCTCATTCACTGTACTAGCTTACACCTTGGTGGTTTGTTTTCAGAAAACTTACCATCTTGTCAGTTGGTTGCCGAAAAGTAGACTAGTCTTAAAGGGGGACCTGTTCTGGTTTTTGTTTATTTGCTTACTGGTTTCCTGGGTCTCGTAAGGGACTTCAGGTTGGTGGAAGTTTTATTGGCATGATAAAATAAATCTTACGTTGCCAAAGCACAGGAAGGTTAAATATAAACATTCTTTACAAGATAGAAATCAAATAAAAGTATATAAGAATCTATATATATATATATATATATATATATATATCAATACAAGTAGAAAAAGAGCAAAGTATTGATTAAAGTTCTCAGTGAGAGTGACAGGATCCTGTCATATAGGGTCAGTTTGTGTGTGTTGTACAGTGTTTTGTTGTGTTGTGCTGGTCGTTCTCTTGTCATGACAGGATTTGACATATCTTGCAGCCAGGTTTGAGCTGTTTGAGTTTTCTCCCAGTATGTATGAAATCTTGTCCTTTTGTTGAAACTGGTTGAAGTCTTTGTGGAGGTTTGTAAACTGGGGGAAGAATGTTTCTCTGATGTGTGTATAGTTTGGACATGAGGTTAAAAAGTGCAGCTCTGTTTCCACTTGATTCTGTGTGCAATTTGCTTTGCTGAGCTGTTGCTTCCGTCCAGTGTGTGAGATATTTTTCTTTTTGTGTTTTTATGATTTGGTTTAGTCGGGCTGGGGTTTGGGGTTCAGTTTGGCATGTTTTGGGTTGTAGAGTTAGTTCTGATATGAGTTGGATGAGTGGGCTTCTCTCTGGGTTCAGCTCTTGATGGCTTAAGGCTTTATGATGGAGGGTCTCTGTATCACTGTTTTTAAGGTGAGTGTAGAATTGAATCGCTCTTTTTTGTATTTTAATTATTAGAGGGTATAGTCCTAGTTCATCCATACAGTGTGATTGGTTCTATAATCGATTGGATTATTTTTAGCCAGATTCCTGCTGGGATGTCAATTTTTATATTCTTTTTGATTGCGTAAAAAGCTCTTCGTGCCTCGTCTCTCAGGTCGTTCACAGCCTTGTTTAAGTTCCCAGTGTTACTTATGTTTATGCCGAGATATGTGTAGTTCTGGATGTGTTCTAAGGGCATTTTGTTTAGTTTGAAATTGTGATGTTGGGTTTGACGACTGGGCCTTTTTTGGAATATCATGATTTTGGCCTTTTTAAGGTTAACTGATAGGGCCCATGTTTGACAGAAAGTGTGCAGGATGTCTAGATGTTGCTGTAGACCCTCTTTACTCTGTCACATTATTTAATAAGTCTGAATCTTAGTTTAAACAAAGTCATAAGTTAAGGGGTTGCCACTCTTTGGGTTTATTAACCTTAGGCTTTGGTTGGATTAGAGGGTTTTTAAGGTCCTGATTTATGACCAAGAGTAGTGTTTTAACAGTATTAGGCATCCTGAGTTTACTGCCATCCGATGGCTTAGAGGAGCTTTAAGGCCCTGGCTTCTGACACAGACCAGTGTTTCAACGGTGTTAGGCATTCTGAGTTCACTGCCATCAGGTGGATCAGAGGCACTTTAAGGCCTTGGCTAATGACAAAGAGCCGTGTTTTAACTGTACAGACATTCTGAGTTTACTGCCATAGACGGATTAGAGGCGCTTTGAGGCCCCGACTTCCGTCAAAGACTAGTATTTTAATGATGTTAGATATTCTGAGTTTACTGCCATTAGGTGTTAGGCCTTCCAAGTTAACTGACCTTAGGTGTAAGGATTCCTGCGTTTACTGATCTTAGGTGTTAGACATTTTGGGTTTACTGACTTTAGGTGTTAGATTTGGCTTTAGATAAGGGGACCCTTGATGTCTAGTCCCTCATGCGTATATCTGAGGGAGATATTTGAGACACATCTTCAGCAGTAGTTTACCCCAAACTCCTCGGGTGTTTCGGCCTTGAACTGCTACAGGTTCTTGGCTTGCTTGCATCTCCTCATTCACTGTACTAGCTTACACCTTGGTGGTTTGTTTTCCGAAAACTTACCATCTTGTCAGTTTGTTGCCGAAAAGTAGACTAGTCTTAAAGGGGACTTATTTTGGTTTTCTGTTTATCTGCTCACTGGTATCCCGGGTCTCGTAAGGGACTCGAGGTTCTTGGATCTCAGCTTACAACTTTTGATCAAGATATCCGACCTGCTGGAACCAACCTACAAGTGATGCTCGATCCTGATCTCGATTGTTGTTTCAAAGCATTGCTTGTTGCTGTAGCTAATAGCATTTCCTTAATTAGTAAACGTGGACATTACACCTTGATGGTACATCTTTTTTTGGGAGTTTACCATCTTGTCAGTGTTTTTGAATCTCAGCTTATAGCTTTGGATCAAGATATCTGACCTGCTGGAGCCAACCTTGGTTTTTTCACCCAATCTGCTCTTCTAAGAATAATCGCAACCCAAACAGACATCATTCCCTTCCAGGAATCACCGGAGGGTGCAATTATTCATGCTGGTTCTTGGCTTGCTTGCATCTCCTCATTCACTGTACTAGCTTACACCTTGGTGGTTTGTTTTCAGAAAACTTACCATCTTGTCAGTTGGTTGCCGAAAAGTAGACTAGTCTTAAAGGGGGACCTGTTCTGGTTTTTGTTTATTTGCTTACTGGTTTCCTGGGTCTCGTAAGGGACTTCAGGTTGGTGGAAGTTTTATTGGCATGATAAAATAAATCTTACGTTGCCAAAGCACAGGAAGGTTAAATATAAACATTCTTTACAAGATAGAAATCAAATAAAAGTATATAAGAATCTATATATATATATATATATATATATATATATCAATACAAGTAGAAAAAGAGCAAAGTATTGATTAAAGTTCTCAGTGAGAGTGACAGGATCCTGTCATATAGGGTCAGTTTGTGTGTGTTGTACAGTGTTTTGTTGTGTTGTGCTGGTCGTTCTCTTGTCATGACAGGATTTGACATATCTTGCAGCCAGGTTTGAGCTGTTTGAGTTTTCTCCCAGTATGTATGAAATCTTGTCCTTTTGTTGAAACTGGTTGAAGTCTTTGTGGAGGTTTGTAAACTGGGGGAAGAATGTTTCTCTGATGTGTGTATAGTTTGGACATGAGGTTAAAAAGTGCAGCTCTGTTTCCACTTGATTCTGTGTGCAATTTGCTTTGCTGAGCTGTTGCTTCCGTCCAGTGTGTGAGATATTTTTCTTTTTGTGTTTTTATGATTTGGTTTAGTCGGGCTGGGGTTTGGGGTTCAGTTTGGCATGTTTTGGGTTGTAGAGTTAGTTCTGATATGAGTTGGATGAGTGGGCTTCTCTCTGGGTTCAGCTCTTGATGGCTTAAGGCTTTATGATGGAGGGTCTCTGTATCACTGTTTTTAAGGTGAGTGTAGAATTGAATCGCTCTTTTTTGTATTTTAATTATTAGAGGGTATAGTCCTAGTTCATCCATACAGTGTGATTGGTTCTATAATCGATTGGATTATTTTTAGCCAGATTCCTGCTGGGATGTCAATTTTTATATTCTTTTTGATTGCGTAAAAAGCTCTTCGTGCCTCGTCTCTCAGGTCGTTCACAGCCTTGTTTAAGTTCCCAGTGTTACTTATGTTTATGCCGAGATATGTGTAGTTCTGGATGTGTTCTAAGGGCATTTTGTTTAGTTTGAAATTGTGATGTTGGGTTTGACGACTGGGCCTTTTTTGGAATATCATGATTTTGGCCTTTTTAAGGTTAACTGATAGGGCCCATGTTTGACAGAAAGTGTGCAGGATGTCTAGATGTTGCTGTAGACCCTCTTTACTCTGTCACATTATTTAATAAGTCTGAATCTTAGTTTAAACAAAGTCATAAGTTAAGGGGTTGCCACTCTTTGGGTTTATTAACCTTAGGCTTTGGTTGGATTAGAGGGTTTTTAAGGTCCTGATTTATGACCAAGAGTAGTGTTTTAACAGTATTAGGCATCCTGAGTTTACTGCCATCCGATGGCTTAGAGGAGCTTTAAGGCCCTGGCTTCTGACACAGACCAGTGTTTCAACGGTGTTAGGCATTCTGAGTTCACTGCCATCAGGTGGATCAGAGGCACTTTAAGGCCTTGGCTAATGACAAAGAGCCGTGTTTTAACTGTACAGACATTCTGAGTTTACTGCCATAGACGGATTAGAGGCGCTTTGAGGCCCCGACTTCCGTCAAAGACTAGTATTTTAATGATGTTAGATATTCTGAGTTTACTGCCATTAGGTGTTAGGCCTTCCAAGTTAACTGACCTTAGGTGTAAGGATTCCTGCGTTTACTGATCTTAGGTGTTAGACATTTTGGGTTTACTGACTTTAGGTGTTAGATTTGGCTTTAGATAAGGGGACCCTTGATGTCTAGTCCCTCATGCGTATATCTGAGGGAGATATTTGAGACACATCTTCAGCAGTAGTTTACCCCAAACTCCTCGGGTGTTTCGGCCTTGAACTGCTACAGGTTCTTGGCTTGCTTGCATCTCCTCATTCACTGTACTAGCTTACACCTTGGTGGTTTGTTTTCCGAAAACTTACCATCTTGTCAGTTTGTTGCCGAAAAGTAGACTAGTCTTAAAGGGGACTTATTTTGGTTTTCTGTTTATCTGCTCACTGGTATCCCGGGTCTCGTAAGGGACTCGAGGTTCTTGGATCTCAGCTTACAACTTTTGATCAAGATATCCGACCTGCTGGAACCAACCTACAAGTGATGCTCGATCCTGATCTCGATTGTTGTTTCAAAGCATTGCTTGTTGCTGTAGCTAATAGCATTTCCTTAATTAGTAAACGTGGACATTACACCTTGATGGTACATCTTTTTTTGGGAGTTTACCATCTTGTCAGTGTTTTTGAATCTCAGCTTATAGCTTTGGATCAAGATATCTGACCTGCTGGAGCCAACCTTGGTTTTTTCACCCAATCTGCTCTTCTAAGAATAATCGCAACCCAAACAGACATCATTCCCTTCCAGGAATCACCGGAGGGTGCAATTATTCATGCTGGTTCTTGGCTTGCTTGCATCTCCTCATTCACTGTACTAGCTTACACCTTGGTGGTTTGTTTTCAGAAAACTTACCATCTTGTCAGTTGGTTGCCGAAAAGTAGACTAGTCTTAAAGGGGGACCTGTTCTGGTTTTTGTTTATTTGCTTACTGGTTTCCTGGGTCTCGTAAGGGACTTCAGGTTGGTGGAAGTTTTATTGGCATGATAAAATAAATCTTACGTTGCCAAAGCACAGGAAGGTTAAATATAAACATTCTTTACAAGATAGAAATCAAATAAAAGTATATAAGAATCTATATATATATATATATATATATATATATATATCAATACAAGTAGAAAAAGAGCAAAGTATTGATTAAAGTTCTCAGTGAGAGTGACAGGATCCTGTCATATAGGGTCAGTTTGTGTGTGTTGTACAGTGTTTTGTTGTGTTGTGCTGGTCGTTCTCTTGTCATGACAGGATTTGACATATCTTGCAGCCAGGTTTGAGCTGTTTGAGTTTTCTCCCAGTATGTATGAAATCTTGTCCTTTTGTTGAAACTGGTTGAAGTCTTTGTGGAGGTTTGTAAACTGGGGGAAGAATGTTTCTCTGATGTGTGTATAGTTTGGACATGAGGTTAAAAAGTGCAGCTCTGTTTCCACTTGATTCTGTGTGCAATTTGCTTTGCTGAGCTGTTGCTTCCGTCCAGTGTGTGAGATATTTTTCTTTTTGTGTTTTTATGATTTGGTTTAGTCGGGCTGGGGTTTGGGGTTCAGTTTGGCATGTTTTGGGTTGTAGAGTTAGTTCTGATATGAGTTGGATGAGTGGGCTTCTCTCTGGGTTCAGCTCTTGATGGCTTAAGGCTTTATGATGGAGGGTCTCTGTATCACTGTTTTTAAGGTGAGTGTAGAATTGAATCGCTCTTTTTTGTATTTTAATTATTAGAGGGTATAGTCCTAGTTCATCCATACAGTGTGATTGGTTCTATAATCGATTGGATTATTTTTAGCCAGATTCCTGCTGGGATGTCAATTTTTATATTCTTTTTGATTGCGTAAAAAGCTCTTCGTGCCTCGTCTCTCAGGTCGTTCACAGCCTTGTTTAAGTTCCCAGTGTTACTTATGTTTATGCCGAGATATGTGTAGTTCTGGATGTGTTCTAAGGGCATTTTGTTTAGTTTGAAATTGTGATGTTGGGTTTGACGACTGGGCCTTTTTTGGAATATCATGATTTTGGCCTTTTTAAGGTTAACTGATAGGGCCCATGTTTGACAGAAAGTGTGCAGGATGTCTAGATGTTGCTGTAGACCCTCTTTACTCTGTCACATTATTTAATAAGTCTGAATCTTAGTTTAAACAAAGTCATAAGTTAAGGGGTTGCCACTCTTTGGGTTTATTAACCTTAGGCTTTGGTTGGATTAGAGGGTTTTTAAGGTCCTGATTTATGACCAAGAGTAGTGTTTTAACAGTATTAGGCATCCTGAGTTTACTGCCATCCGATGGCTTAGAGGAGCTTTAAGGCCCTGGCTTCTGACACAGACCAGTGTTTCAACGGTGTTAGGCATTCTGAGTTCACTGCCATCAGGTGGATCAGAGGCACTTTAAGGCCTTGGCTAATGACAAAGAGCCGTGTTTTAACTGTACAGACATTCTGAGTTTACTGCCATAGACGGATTAGAGGCGCTTTGAGGCCCCGACTTCCGTCAAAGACTAGTATTTTAATGATGTTAGATATTCTGAGTTTACTGCCATTAGGTGTTAGGCCTTCCAAGTTAACTGACCTTAGGTGTAAGGATTCCTGCGTTTACTGATCTTAGGTGTTAGACATTTTGGGTTTACTGACTTTAGGTGTTAGATTTGGCTTTAGATAAGGGGACCCTTGATGTCTAGTCCCTCATGCGTATATCTGAGGGAGATATTTGAGACACATCTTCAGCAGTAGTTTACCCCAAACTCCTCGGGTGTTTCGGCCTTGAACTGCTACAGGTTCTTGGCTTGCTTGCATCTCCTCATTCACTGTACTAGCTTACACCTTGGTGGTTTGTTTTCCGAAAACTTACCATCTTGTCAGTTTGTTGCCGAAAAGTAGACTAGTCTTAAAGGGGACTTATTTTGGTTTTCTGTTTATCTGCTCACTGGTATCCCGGGTCTCGTAAGGGACTCGAGGTTCTTGGATCTCAGCTTACAACTTTTGATCAAGATATCCGACCTGCTGGAACCAACCTACAAGTGATGCTCGATCCTGATCTCGATTGTTGTTTCAAAGCATTGCTTGTTGCTGTAGCTAATAGCATTTCCTTAATTAGTAAACGTGGACATTACACCTTGATGGTACATCTTTTTTTGGGAGTTTACCATCTTGTCAGTGTTTTTGAATCTCAGCTTATAGCTTTGGATCAAGATATCTGACCTGCTGGAGCCAACCTTGGTTTTTTCACCCAATCTGCTCTTCTAAGAATAATCGCAACCCAAACAGACATCATTCCCTTCCAGGAATCACCGGAGGGTGCAATTATTCATGCTGGTTCTTGGCTTGCTTGCATCTCCTCATTCACTGTACTAGCTTACACCTTGGTGGTTTGTTTTCAGAAAACTTACCATCTTGTCAGTTGGTTGCCGAAAAGTAGACTAGTCTTAAAGGGGGACCTGTTCTGGTTTTTGTTTATTTGCTTACTGGTTTCCTGGGTCTCGTAAGGGACTTCAGGTTGGTGGAAGTTTTATTGGCATGATAAAATAAATCTTACGTTGCCAAAGCACAGGAAGGTTAAATATAAACATTCTTTACAAGATAGAAATCAAATAAAAGTATATAAGAATCTATATATATATATATATATATATATATATATCAATACAAGTAGAAAAAGAGCAAAGTATTGATTAAAGTTCTCAGTGAGAGTGACAGGATCCTGTCATATAGGGTCAGTTTGTGTGTGTTGTACAGTGTTTTGTTGTGTTGTGCTGGTCGTTCTCTTGTCATGACAGGATTTGACATATCTTGCAGCCAGGTTTGAGCTGTTTGAGTTTTCTCCCAGTATGTATGAAATCTTGTCCTTTTGTTGAAACTGGTTGAAGTCTTTGTGGAGGTTTGTAAACTGGGGGAAGAATGTTTCTCTGATGTGTGTATAGTTTGGACATGAGGTTAAAAAGTGCAGCTCTGTTTCCACTTGATTCTGTGTGCAATTTGCTTTGCTGAGCTGTTGCTTCCGTCCAGTGTGTGAGATATTTTTCTTTTTGTGTTTTTATGATTTGGTTTAGTCGGGCTGGGGTTTGGGGTTCAGTTTGGCATGTTTTGGGTTGTAGAGTTAGTTCTGATATGAGTTGGATGAGTGGGCTTCTCTCTGGGTTCAGCTCTTGATGGCTTAAGGCTTTATGATGGAGGGTCTCTGTATCACTGTTTTTAAGGTGAGTGTAGAATTGAATCGCTCTTTTTTGTATTTTAATTATTAGAGGGTATAGTCCTAGTTCATCCATACAGTGTGATTGGTTCTATAATCGATTGGATTATTTTTAGCCAGATTCCTGCTGGGATGTCAATTTTTATATTCTTTTTGATTGCGTAAAAAGCTCTTCGTGCCTCGTCTCTCAGGTCGTTCACAGCCTTGTTTAAGTTCCCAGTGTTACTTATGTTTATGCCGAGATATGTGTAGTTCTGGATGTGTTCTAAGGGCATTTTGTTTAGTTTGAAATTGTGATGTTGGGTTTGACGACTGGGCCTTTTTTGGAATATCATGATTTTGGCCTTTTTAAGGTTAACTGATAGGGCCCATGTTTGACAGAAAGTGTGCAGGATGTCTAGATGTTGCTGTAGACCCTCTTTACTCTGTCACATTATTTAATAAGTCTGAATCTTAGTTTAAACAAAGTCATAAGTTAAGGGGTTGCCACTCTTTGGGTTTATTAACCTTAGGCTTTGGTTGGATTAGAGGGTTTTTAAGGTCCTGATTTATGACCAAGAGTAGTGTTTTAACAGTATTAGGCATCCTGAGTTTACTGCCATCCGATGGCTTAGAGGAGCTTTAAGGCCCTGGCTTCTGACACAGACCAGTGTTTCAACGGTGTTAGGCATTCTGAGTTCACTGCCATCAGGTGGATCAGAGGCACTTTAAGGCCTTGGCTAATGACAAAGAGCCGTGTTTTAACTGTACAGACATTCTGAGTTTACTGCCATAGACGGATTAGAGGCGCTTTGAGGCCCCGACTTCCGTCAAAGACTAGTATTTTAATGATGTTAGATATTCTGAGTTTACTGCCATTAGGTGTTAGGCCTTCCAAGTTAACTGACCTTAGGTGTAAGGATTCCTGCGTTTACTGATCTTAGGTGTTAGACATTTTGGGTTTACTGACTTTAGGTGTTAGATTTGGCTTTAGATAAGGGGACCCTTGATGTCTAGTCCCTCATGCGTATATCTGAGGGAGATATTTGAGACACATCTTCAGCAGTAGTTTACCCCAAACTCCTCGGGTGTTTCGGCCTTGAACTGCTACAGGTTCTTGGCTTGCTTGCATCTCCTCATTCACTGTACTAGCTTACACCTTGGTGGTTTGTTTTCCGAAAACTTACCATCTTGTCAGTTTGTTGCCGAAAAGTAGACTAGTCTTAAAGGGGACTTATTTTGGTTTTCTGTTTATCTGCTCACTGGTATCCCGGGTCTCGTAAGGGACTCGAGGTTCTTGGATCTCAGCTTACAACTTTTGATCAAGATATCCGACCTGCTGGAACCAACCTACAAGTGATGCTCGATCCTGATCTCGATTGTTGTTTCAAAGCATTGCTTGTTGCTGTAGCTAATAGCATTTCCTTAATTAGTAAACGTGGACATTACACCTTGATGGTACATCTTTTTTTGGGAGTTTACCATCTTGTCAGTGTTTTTGAATCTCAGCTTATAGCTTTGGATCAAGATATCTGACCTGCTGGAGCCAACCTTGGTTTTTTCACCCAATCTGCTCTTCTAAGTATAATCGCAACCCAAACAGACATCATTCCCTTCCAGGAATCACCGGAGGGTGCAATTATTCATGCTGGTTCTTGGCTTGCTTGCATCTCCTCATTCACTGTACTAGCTTACACCTTGGTGGTTTGTTTTCAGAAAACTTACCATCTTGTCAGTTGGTTGCCGAAAAGTAGACTAGTCTTAAAGGGGGACCTGTTCTGGTTTTTGTTTATTTGCTTACTGGTTTCCTGGGTCTCGTAAGGGACTTCAGGTTGGTGGAAGTTTTATTGGCATGATAAAATAAATCTTACGTTGCCAAAGCACAGGAAGGTTAAATATAAACATTCTTTACAAGATAGAAATCAAATAAAAGTATATAAGAATCTATATATATATATATATATATATATATATATCAATACAAGTAGAAAAAGAGCAAAGTATTGATTAAAGTTCTCAGTGAGAGTGACAGGATCCTGTCATATAGGGTCAGTTTGTGTGTGTTGTACAGTGTTTTGTTGTGTTGTGCTGGTCGTTCTCTTGTCATGACAGGATTTGACATATCTTGCAGCCAGGTTTGAGCTGTTTGAGTTTTCTCCCAGTATGTATGAAATCTTGTCCTTTTGTTGAAACTGGTTGAAGTCTTTGTGGAGGTTTGTAAACTGGGGGAAGAATGTTTCTCTGATGTGTGTATAGTTTGGACATGAGGTTAAAAAGTGCAGCTCTGTTTCCACTTGATTCTGTGTGCAATTTGCTTTGCTGAGCTGTTGCTTCCGTCCAGTGTGTGAGATATTTTCTTTTTGTGTTTTTATGATTTGGTTTAGTCGGGCTGGGGTTTGGGGTTCAGTTTGGCATGTTTTGGGTTGTAGAGTTAGTTCTGATATGAGTTGGATGAGTGGGCTTCTCTCTGGGTTCAGCTCTTGATGGCTTAAGGCTTTATGATGGAGGGTCTCTGTATCACTGTTTTTAAGGTGAGTGTAGAATTGAATCGCTCTTTTTTGTATTTTAATTATTAGAGGGTATAGTCCTAGTTCATCCATACAGTGTGATTGGTTCTATAATCGATTGGATTATTTTTAGCCAGATTCCTGCTGGGATGTCAATTTTTATATTCTTTTTGATTGCGTAAAAAGCTCTTCGTGCCTCGTCTCTCAGGTCGTTCACAGCCTTGTTTAAGTTCCCAGTGTTACTTATGTTTATGCCGAGATATGTGTAGTTCTGGATGTGTTCTAAGGGCATTTTGTTTAGTTTGAAATTGTGATGTTGGGTTTGACGACTGGGCCTTTTTTGGAATATCATGATTTTGGCCTTTTTAAGGTTAACTGATAGGGCCCATGTTTGACAGAAAGTGTGCAGGATGTCTAGATGTTGCTGTAGACCCTCTTTACTCTGTCACATTATTTAATAAGTCTGAATCTTAGTTTAAACAAAGTCATAAGTTAAGGGGTTGCCACTCTTTGGGTTTATTAACCTTAGGCTTTGGTTGGATTAGAGGGTTTTTAAGGTCCTGATTTATGACCAAGAGTAGTGTTTTAACAGTATTAGGCATCCTGAGTTTACTGCCATCCGATGGCTTAGAGGAGCTTTAAGGCCCTGGCTTCTGACACAGACCAGTGTTTCAACGGTGTTAGGCATTCTGAGTTCACTGCCATCAGGTGGATCAGAGGCACTTTAAGGCCTTGGCTAATGACAAAGAGCCGTGTTTTAACTGTACAGACATTCTGAGTTTACTGCCATAGACGGATTAGAGGCGCTTTGAGGCCCCGACTTCCGTCAAAGACTAGTATTTTAATGATGTTAGATATTCTGAGTTTACTGCCATTAGGTGTTAGGCCTTCCAAGTTAACTGACCTTAGGTGTAAGGATTCCTGCGTTTACTGATCTTAGGTGTTAGACATTTTGGGTTTACTGACTTTAGGTGTTAGATTTGGCTTTAGATAAGGGGACCCTTGATGTCTAGTCCCTCATGCGTATATCTGAGGGAGATATTTGAGACACATCTTCAGCAGTAGTTTACCCCAAACTCCTCGGGTGTTTCGGCCTTGAACTGCTACAGGTTCTTGGCTTGCTTGCATCTCCTCATTCACTGTACTAGCTTACACCTTGGTGGTTTGTTTTCCGAAAACTTACCATCTTGTCAGTTTGTTGCCGAAAAGTAGACTAGTCTTAAAGGGGACTTATTTTGGTTTTCTGTTTATCTGCTCACTGGTATCCCGGGTCTCGTAAGGGACTCGAGGTTCTTGGATCTCAGCTTACAACTTTTGATCAAGATATCCGACCTGCTGGAACCAACCTACAAGTGATGCTCGATCCTGATCTCGATTGTTGTTTCAAAGCATTGCTTGTTGCTGTAGCTAATAGCATTTCCTTAATTAGTAAACGTGGACATTACACCTTGATGGTACATCTTTTTTTGGGAGTTTACCATCTTGTCAGTGTTTTTGAATCTCAGCTTATAGCTTTGGATCAAGATATCTGACCTGCTGGAGCCAACCTTGGTTTTTTCACCCAATCTGCTCTTCTAAGAATAATCGCAACCCAAACAGACATCATTCCCTTCCAGGAATCACCGGAGGGTGCAATTATTCATGCTGGTTCTTGGCTTGCTTGCATCTCCTCATTCACTGTACTAGCTTACACCTTGGTGGTTTGTTTTCAGAAAACTTACCATCTTGTCAGTTGGTTGCCGAAAAGTAGACTAGTCTTAAAGGGGGACCTGTTCTGGTTTTTGTTTATTTGCTTACTGGTTTCCTGGGTCTCGTAAGGGACTTCAGGTTGGTGGAAGTTTTATTGGCATGATAAAATAAATCTTACGTTGCCAAAGCACAGGAAGGTTAAATATAAACATTCTTTACAAGATAGAAATCAAATAAAAGTATATAAGAATCTATATATATATATATATATATATATATATCAATACAAGTAGAAAAAGAGCAAAGTATTGATTAAAGTTCTCAGTGAGAGTGACAGGATCCTGTCATATAGGGTCAGTTTGTGTGTGTTGTACAGTGTTTTGTTGTGTTGTGCTGGTCGTTCTCTTGTCATGACAGGATTTGACATATCTTGCAGCCAGGTTGAGCTGTTTGAGTTTTCTCCCAGTATGTATGAAATCTTGTCCTTTTGTTGAAACTGGTTGAAGTCTTTGTGGAGGTTTGTAAACTGGGGGAAGAATGTTTCTCTGATGTGTGTATAGTTTGGACATGAGGTTAAAAGTGCAGCTCTGTTTCCACTTGATTCTGTGTGCAATTTGCTTTGCTGAGCTGTTGCTTCCGTCCAGTGTGTGAGATATTTTTCTTTTGTGTTTTTATGATTTGGTTTAGTCGGGCTGGGGTTTGGGGTTCAGTTTGGCATGTTTTGGGTTGTAGAGTTAGTTCTGATATGAGTTGGATGAGTGGGCTTCTCTCTGGGTTCAGCTCTTGATGGCTTAAGGCTTTATGATGGAGGGTCTCTGTATCACTGTTTTTAAGGTGAGTGTAGAATTGAATCGCTCTTTTTTGTATTTTAATTATTAGAGGGTATAGTCCTAGTTCATCCATACAGTGTGATTGGTTCTATAATCGATTGGATTATTTTTAGCCAGATTCCTGCTGGGATGTCAATTTTTATATTCTTTTTGATTGCGTAAAAAGCTCTTCGTGCCTCGTCTCTCAGGTCGTTCACAGCCTTGTTTAAGTTCCCAGTGTTACTTATGTTTATGCCGAGATATGTGTAGTTCTGGATGTGTTCTAAGGGCATTTTGTTTAGTTTGAAATTGTGATGTTGGGTTTGACGACTGGGCCTTTTTTGGAATATCATGATTTTGGCCTTTTTAAGGTTAACTGATAGGGCCCATGTTTGACAGAAAGTGTGCAGGATGTCTAGATGTTGCTGTAGACCCTCTTTACTCTGTCACATTATTTAATAAGTCTGAATCTTAGTTTAAACAAAGTCATAAGTTAAGGGGTTGCCACTCTTTGGGTTTATTAACCTTAGGCTTTGGTTGGATTAGAGGGTTTTTAAGGTCCTGATTTATGACCAAGAGTAGTGTTTTAACAGTATTAGGCATCCTGAGTTTACTGCCATCCGATGGCTTAGAGGAGCTTTAAGGCCCTGGCTTCTGACACAGACCAGTGTTTCAACGGTGTTAGGCATTCTGAGTTCACTGCCATCAGGTGGATCAGAGGCACTTTAAGGCCTTGGCTAATGACAAAGAGCCGTGTTTTAACTGTACAGACATTCTGAGTTTACTGCCATAGACGGATTAGAGGCGCTTTGAGGCCCCGACTTCCGTCAAAGACTAGTATTTTAATGATGTTAGATATTCTGAGTTTACTGCCATTAGGTGTTAGGCCTTCCAAGTTAACTGACCTTAGGTGTAAGGATTCCTGCGTTTACTGATCTTAGGTGTTAGACATTTTGGGTTTACTGACTTTAGGTGTTAGATTTGGCTTTAGATAAGGGGACCCTTGATGTCTAGTCCCTCATGCGTATATCTGAGGGAGATATTTGAGACACATCTTCAGCAGTAGTTTACCCCAAACTCCTCGGGTGTTTCGGCCTTGAACTGCTACAGGTTCTTGGCTTGCTTGCATCTCCTCATTCACTGTACTAGCTTACACCTTGGTGGTTTGTTTTCCGAAAACTTACCATCTTGTCAGTTTGTTGCCGAAAAGTAGACTAGTCTTAAAGGGGACTTATTTTGGTTTTCTGTTTATCTGCTCACTGGTATCCCGGGTCTCGTAAGGGACTCGAGGTTCTTGGATCTCAGCTTACAACTTTTGATCAAGATATCCGACCTGCTGGAACCAACCTACAAGTGATGCTCGATCCTGATCTCGATTGTTGTTTCAAAGCATTGCTTGTTGCTGTAGCTAATAGCATTTCCTTAATTAGTAAACGTGGACATTACACCTTGATGGTACATCTTTTTTTGGAGTTTACCATCTTGTCAGTGTTTTGAATCTCAGCTTATAGCTTTGGATCAAGATATCTGACCTGCTGGAGCCAACCTTGGTTTTTTCACCCAATCTGCTCTTCTAAGTATAATCGCAACCCAAACAGACATCATTCCCTTCCAGGAATCACCGGAGGGTGCAATTATTCATGCTGGTTCTTGGCTTGCTTGCATCTCCTCATTCACTGTACTAGCTTACACCTTGGTGGTTTGTTAGGGTTAGGGTTAGGGTTAGGGTTAGGTTTAGGGTTAGGGTTAGGGT